>JANJGN010001172.1:0-82500 GCA_026770705.1 Isurus oxyrinchus
TGTGTGTGGAGGAGAGTGAGTGTGTGTGTGTGTATGTGTGGAGGACTGTGTGTGTGTGGAGGAGTGTGTGTGTTGAGGAGAGTGTGTGTGTGTGGAGGAGAGTGTGTGTGTGTGGAGGAGAGTGTGTGTGTGTGTGTATGTGTGGAGGACTGTGTGTGTGTGTGGAGGACTGTGTGTGTGTGTGGAGGAGTGTGTGTGTGTGTGGAGGAGAGTGTGTGTGTGTGTGTGTGGAGGAGTGTGTGTGTGTGTGGAGGAGTGTGTGTGTGTGTGGAGGAGAGTGTGTGTGTGTGGAGGAGTGTGTGTGTGTGTGTGTGTGGAGGAGTGTGTGTGTGTGTGTGGAGGAGAATGTGTGTGTGTGTGGAGGAGTGTGTGTGTGGAGGAGTGTGTGTGTGTGTGGAGGAGTGTGTGTGTGGAGGAGTGTGTGTGTGTGTGTGTGGAGGAGTGTGTGTGTGTGTGTGTGGAGTAGAGTGTGTGTATTTGTGTGTGGAGGAGAGTGTGTGTGTGTGTGGAAGAGAGTCTGTGTGTGTGGAGGGGAGTGTGTGTGTGTGGAGGAGAGTGTGTGTGTGTGTGTGTGTGTGTGTGTGTGTGTGAGGAGGAGTGTGTGTGTGTGTGGAGGAGTGTGTGTGTGTGGAGGAGAGTGTGTGTGTGGAGGAAAGTGTGTGTGGAGGAGAGTGTGTATGTGTGTGTGTGCAGGAGAGTGTGAGTGGAGGCGTGTGTGTGTGTGTGGATGAGTGTGTGTGTGTGGAGGAGTGAGTGTGTGTGTGTGTGTGTGGAGTGTGTGTGTGTGTGGAGTGTGTGTGTGTGGAGGAGTGTGTGTGTGTGGAGGAGTGTGTGTGTGTGTGGAGGAGTGTGTGTGTGTGTGGAGGAGAGTGTGTGTGTGTGTGGAGGAGAGTGTGTTTGTGTGGAGGAGTGTGTGTTTGTGTGGAGGAGTGTGTGTGTGTGTGTGTGTGGAGGAGAGTGTGTGTGTGTGTGCGTGGAGGAGAGTGTGTGGGGAGAAGAGTGTGTGTATATGTGTGTTTGGGGAGGAGAGTGTGTCTGTGTGTGTGTGGAGGAGAGAGTGTGTGTGTGTGGGGAGGATACTGTGTGTGGAGGAGAGTGTGTGTGTGTGTGTGTGTGTGTGTGGAGGAGAGTGTGTGGAGGAGACATTGTGTGTGTGTGGAGGAAAGTGTGTCTGGAGGAGAGTGTGTGTGGAGGAGTGAGTGTGTGTGTGTGGAGGAGTGAGTGTGTGTGTGTGGAGGAGTGAGTGTGTGTGTGTGTGGAGGAGTGTGTGTGTGTGTGGAGGAGTGTGTGTGTGTGGAGTAGAGTGTGTGTATTTGTGTGTGGAGGGGAGAGTGTGTGTGTGTGTGTGGAGGAGAGTGTGTGTGTGTGTGTGGAGGAGTGTGTGTGTGTGTGTGTGTGTGTGTGTGGAGGAGAGTGTGTGTGTGGAGGAGTGTGTCTTTGTGGAGGAGTGTGTGTGTGTGTGGAGGAGTGTGTGTGTGTGTGTGTGGAGTAGAGTGTGTGTATTTGTGTGTGGAGGAGAGTGTGTGTGTGTGTGGAGGGGAGTGTGTGTGTGTGGAGGAGAGTGTGTGTGTGTGTGTGTGTGTGTGTGTGTGTGTGTGTGGAGGAGTGTGTGTGTGTGTGGAGGAGAGTGTGTGTGTGTGTGTGTGTGGAGTGTGTGTGTGGAGGAGAGTGTGTGTCTGTGTGTGGAGGAGAGTGTGTTTGTATGGAGGAGTGTGTGTTTGTGTGGAGGAGTGTGTGTGTGTGTGGAGGCGAGTGTGTCTGTGTGTGTGGAGGAGAGAGTATGTGTGTGTGTGTGTGTGTGTGTGTGTGTGGAGGAGACTGTGTGTGTGGAGGAGAGTGTGTGTGTGTGTGTGGAGGAGAGTGTGAGTGGAGGCGTGCGTGTGGAGGAGAGTGTGTGTGGAGGAGTGTGTGTGTGTGGGTGTGTGGAGGAGTGTGGGTGTGTGGAGGAGTGTGTGTGTGTGGAGGAGTGTGTGTGTGGAGGAGTATGTGTGTGTGGAGGAGTGAGTGTCTGTGTGTGTGGAGGAGTGTCTGTGTGTGTGGAGGAGTGTGTGTGTGTGGAGGAGTGTGTGTGTGTGGAGGAGTGTGTGTGTGTGGAGGAGTGTGTGTGTGTGGAGGAGTGTGTGTGTGTGGAGGAGTGTGTGTGTGTGGAGGAGTGTGTGTGTGTGGAGGAGAGTGTGTGTGTGTGTGTGTGTGTGTGGAGTGTGTGTGTGGAGGAGAGTGTGTGTCTGTGTGTGGAGGAGAGTGTGTTTGTATGGAGGAGTGTGTGTTTGTGTGGAGGAGTGTGTGTGTGTGTGGAGGCGAGTGTGTCTGTGTGTGTGGAGGAGAGAGTATGTGTGTGTGTGTGTGTGTGTGTGTGTGTGTGGAGGAGACTGTGTGTGTGGAGGAGAGTGTGTGTGTGTGTGGAGGAGAGTGTGAGTGGAGGCGTGCGTGTGGAGGAGAGTGTGTGTGGAGGAGTGTGTGTGTGTGTGTGTGTGGAGGAGTGTGGGTGTGTGGAGGAGTGTGTGTGTGTGGAGGAGTGTGTGTGTGGAGGAGTATGTGTGTGTGGAGGAGTGAGTGTGTGTGTGTGTGGAGGTGTGTCTGTGTGTGTGGAGGAGTGTGTGTGTGTGGAGGAGTGTGTGTGTGTGGAGGAGTGTGTGTGTGTGGAGGAGTGTGTGTGTGTGGAGGAGTGTGTGTGTGTGGAGGAGTGTGTGTGTGTGGAGGAGTGTGTGTGTGTGGAGGAGTGTGTGTGTGTGGAGGAGTGTGTGTGTTTGTGGAGGAGTGTGTGTGTGTGTGTATGTGGAAGAGTGTGTGTGTATGTGGAAGAGTGTGTGTGTGTGTGGAGGAGAGTGTGTGTGTGTGTGGAGGAGAGTGTGTGTGTGTGTGTGTGGAGGAGAGTGTGTGTATGTGTGTGTGGAGGAGAGTGTGTGTATGTGTGTGTGTGGAGGAGAGTGTGTGTCTGTGTGGAGGAGAGTGTGTGTGTGTGTGTGGAGGAGAGTGTGTGTGTGTGTGTGGAGGAGAGTGTGTGTGTGTGTGGAGGAGAGTGTGTGTGTGTATGTGTGTGGAGGAGAGTGTGTGTATGTGTGTGTGGAGGAGAGTGTGTGTATGTGTGTGTGTGGAGGAGAGTGTGTGTATGTGTGTGTGTGGAGGAGAGTGTGTGTGTGTGTGTGGAGGAGAGTGTGTGTGCGTGGAGGAGGGTGTGTGTGTGTGTGTGGGTGGAGGAGGGTGTGTGTGTGTGGAGGAGGGTTTGTGTGTGTGTGTGGAGGAGGGTGTGTATGTGTGTGTGGAGGAGTGTGTGTGTAAGTGTGTGTGTGGAGGAGAGTGTGTGTGTGTGTGGAGGAGAGTGTGTGTGTGTGGAGGAGTGTGTGTGTGTCTGTGGAGGAGTGTGTGTGTGTCTGTGGAGGAGTGTGTGTGTGTGTGGAGGAGTGTGTGTGTATGTGTGTGTGTGTGTGGAGGAGTGTGTGTGTGTGTGTATCTGGAGGAGCGTGTGCGTGTGTGTCTGGAGGAGTGTGTGTGTGTGGAGGAGTGTGTGTGTGTGGAGGAGTGTGTGTGTGGAGGAGTGTGTGTGTGGAGGAGTGTGTGTGTGTGGAGGAGTGTGTGTGTGTGGAGGTGTGTGTGTGTGTGTGGAGGAGTGTTCGTGTGTGTGTGTGTGGAGGAGTGTGTGTGTGTGTGTGGAGGGGTGTGAGTGTGTGTGGTGGAGGGTGTGTGTTTGTCTGGAAGAGTGTGTGTATGTGGAAGAGTCTGTGTGTATGTGGAAGAGTCTGTGTGTGTGTGGAGGAATGTGTGTGTGTGTGTGTGGAGGAGAGTGTGTGTGTGTGGAGGAGAGTGTGTGTGTGTGTGGAGGAGAGTGTGTGTGTGTGTGTGTGTGTGTGTATGTGTGTGTGTGGAGGAGAGTGTGTGTATGTGTGTGTGTGGAGGAGAGTGTGTGTGTGGAGGAGAGTGTGTGTGTGTGTGTGTGTGTCTGGAAGAGTGTCTGTGTATGTGGAAGAGTGTGTGTGTGGAGGAATGTGTGTATGTGTGTGGAGGAGAGTGTGTGTGTGTGGGTGTGTGGAGGAGAGTGTGTGTGTGTGTGGAGGAGAGTGTGTGTATGTGTGTGTGGAGGAGAGTGTGTATGTGTGTGTGTGGAGGAGAGTGTGTGTGTGTGTGTGGAGGAGAGTGTGTGTGTGTGTGTGTGTGGAGGAGAGTGTGTGTGCGTGGAGGAGGGTGTGTGTGTGTGTGTGGGTGGAGGAGGGTTTGTGTGTGTGTGTGGAGGAGGGTGTGTATGTGTGTGTGGAGGAGTGTGTGTGTAAGTGTATGTGTGGAGGAGAGTGTGTGTGTGTGTGTGCGGAGGAGTGTGTGTGTGTGTGGAGGAGTGTGTGTGTGTTTGTGGAGGAGTGTGTGTGTGTGGAGGAGAGTGAGTGTGTGTGTGTGTATGTGTGGAGGACTGTGTGTGTGTGGAGGAGTGTGTGTGTTGAGGAGAGTGTGTGTGTGTGTGGAGGAGAGTGTGTGTGTGTGGAGGAGAGTGTGTGTGTGTGTGTATGTGTGGAGGACTGTGTGTGTGTGTGGAGGACTGTGTGTGTGTGTGGAGGAGTGTGTGTGTGTGTGGAGGAGAGTGTGTGTGTGTGTGTGTGGAGGAGTGTGTGTGTGTGTGGAGGAGTGTGTGTGTGTGTGGAGGAGAGTGTGTGTGTGTGGAGGAGTGTGTGTGTGTGTGTGTGTGGAGGAGTGTGTGTGTGTGTGTGTGTGGAGGAGTGTGTGTGTGTGTGTGGAGGAGAATGTGTGTGTGTGTGGAGGAGTGTGTGTGTGGAGGAGTGTGTGTGTGTGTGGAGGAGTGTGTGTGTGGAGGAGTGTGTGTGTGTGTGTGTGGAGGAGTGTGTGTGTGTGTGTGGAGTAGAGTGTGTGTATTTGTGTGTGGAGGAGAGTGTGTGTGTGTGTGGAAGAGAGTCTGTGTGTGTGGAGGGGAGTGTGTGTGTGTGGAGGAGAGTGTGTGTGTGTGTGTGTGTGTGTGTGTGTGTGTGTGTGTGTGTGTGTGGAGGAGAGTGTGTGTGTGTGTGGAGGAGTGTGTGTGTGTGGAGGAGAGTGTGTGTGTGGAGGAAAGTGTGTGTGGAGGAGAGTGTGTATGTGTGTGTGTGCAGGAGAGTGTGAGTGGAGGCGTGTGTGTGTGTGTGGATGAGTGTGTGTGTGTGGAGGAGTGAGTGTGTGTGTGTGTGGAGTGTGTGTGTGTGGAGGAGTGTGTGTGTGTGTGGAGGAGAGTGTGTGTGTGTGTGGAGGAGAGTGTGTTTGTGTGGAGGAGTGTGTGTTTGTGTGGAGGAGTGTGTGTGTGTGTGTGTGGAGGAGAGTGTGTGTGTGTGTGCGTGGAGGAGAGTGTGTGGGGAGAAGAGTGTGTGTATATGTGTGTTTGGGGAGGAGAGTGTGTCTGTGTGTGTGTGGAGGAGAGAGTGTGTGTGTGTGGGGAGGATACTGTGTGTGTGGAGGAGAGTGTGTGTGTGTGTGTGTGTGTGTGTGGAGGAGAGTGTGTGGAGGAGACATTGTGTGTGTGTGGAGGAAAGTGTGTCTGGAGGAGAGTGTGTGTGGAGGTGTGTGTGGATGAGTGTGTGTGTGTGGAGGAGTGAGTGTGTGTGTGTGGAGGAGTGAGTGTGTGTGTGTGGAGGAGTGTGTGTGTGTGTGGAGGAGTGTGTGTGTGTGGAGTAGAGTGTGTGTATTTGTGTGTGGAGGGGAGAGTGTGTGTGTGTGTGTGGAGGAGTGTGTGTGTGTGTGTGTGTGTGTGGAGGAGAGTGTGTGTGTGGAGGAGTGTGTCTTTGTGGAGGAGTGTGTGTGTGTGTGGAGGAGTGTGTGTGTGTGTGTGTGGAGTAGAGTGTGTGTATTTGTGTGTGGAGGAGAGTGTGTGTGTGTGTGGAGGGGAGTGTGTGTGTGTGGAGGAGAGTGTGTGTGTGTGTGTGTGTGTGTGTGTGTGTGTGTGGAGGAGTGTGTGTGTGTGTGGAGGAGAGTGTGTGTGTGTGTGTGTGTGGAGTGTGTGTGTGGAGGAGAGTGTGTGTCTGTGTGTGGAGGAGAGTGTGTTTGTATGGAGGAGTGTGTGTTTGTGTGGAGGAGTGTGTGTGTGTGTGGAGGCGAGTGTGTCTGTGTGTGTGGAGGAGAGAGTATGTGTGTGTGTGTGTGTGTGTGTGTGTGGAGGAGACTGTGTGTGTGGAGGAAAGTGTGTGTGGAGGAGAGTGTGTGTGTGTGTGTGGAGGAGAGTGTGAGTGGAGGCGTGCGTGTGGAGGAGAGTGTGTGTGGAGGAGTGTGTGTGTGTGTGTGTGTGGAGGAGTGTGGGTGTGTGGAGGAGTGTGTGTGTGTGGAGGAGTGTGTGTGTGGAGGAGTATGTGTGTGTGGAGGAGTGAGTGTGTGTGTGTGTGGAGGTGTGTCTGTGTGTGTGGAGGAGTGTGTGTGTGTGGAGGAGTGTGTGTGTGTGGAGGAGTGTGTGTGTGTGGAGGAGTGTGTGTGTGTGGAGGAGTGTGTGTGTGTGGAGGAGTGTGTGTGTGTGGAGGAGTGTGTGTGTTTGTGGAGGAGTGTGTGTGTATGTGGAAGAGTGTGTGTGTATGTGGAAGAGTGTGTGTGTGTGTGGAGGAGAGTGTGTGTGTGTGTGGAGGAGAGTGTGTGTGTGTGTGTGTGGAGGAGAGTGTGTGTGTGTGTGTGTGGAGGAGAGTGTGTGTATGTGTGTGTGGAGGAGAGTGTGTGTATGTGTGTGTGTGGAGGAGAGTGTGTGTCTGTGTGGAGGAGAGTGTGTGTGTGTGTGTGGAGGAGAGTGTGTGTGTGTGTGTGGAGGAGAGTGTGTGTGTGTGTGTGGAGGAGAGTGTGTGTGTGTGTGTGGAGGAGAGTGTGTGTGTGTGTGGAGGAGAGTGTGTGTGTGTATGTGTGTGGAGGAGAGTGTGTGTATGTGTGTGTGGAGGAGAGTGTGTGTATGTGTGTGTGTGGAGGAGAGTGTGTGTATGTGTGTGTGTGGAGGAGAGTGTGTGTATGTGTGTGTGTGGAGGAGAGTGTGTGTGTGTGTGTGTGGAGGAGAGTGTGTGTGCGTGGAGGAGGGTGTGTGTGTGTGTGTGGGTGGAGGAGGGTGTGTGTGTGTGGAGGAGGGTTTGTGTGTGTGTGTGGAGGAGGGTGTGTATGTGTGTGTGGAGGAGTGTGTGTGTAAGTGTGTGTGTGGAGGAGAGTGTGTGTGTGTGTGGAGGAGAGTGTGTGTGTGTGGAGGAGTGTGTGTGTGTCTGTGGAGGAGTGTGTGTGTGTCTGTGGAGGAGTGTGTGTGTGTGTGGAGGAGTGTGTGTGTATGTGTGTGTGTGTGTGTGGAGGAGTGTGTGTGTGTGTGTATCTGGAGGAGCGTGTGCGTGTGTGTCTGGAGGAGTGTGTGTGTGTGGAGGAGTGTGTGTGTGTGGAGGAGTGTGTGTGTGGAGGAGTGTGTGTGTGGAGGAGTGTGTGTGTGGAGGAGTGTGTGTGTGGAGGAGTGTGTGTGTGGAGGAGTGTGTGTGTGTGGAGGAGTGTGTGTGTGTGGAGGAGTGTGTGTGTGTGGAGGAGTGTGTGTGTGTGGAGGTGTGTGTGTGTGTGTGGAGGAGTGTTCGTGTGTGTGTGTGTGGAGGAGTGTGTGTGTGTGGAGGGGTGTGAGTGTGTGTGGTGGAGGGTGTGTGTTTGTCTGGAAGAGTGTGTGTATGTGGAAGAGTCTGTGTGTATGTGGAAGAGTCTGTGTGTGTGTGGAGGAATGTGTGTGTGTGTGTGTGGAGGAGAGTGTGTGTGTGTGGAGGAGAGTGTGTGTGTGTGTGGAGGAGAGTGTGTGTGTGTGTGTGTGTGTATGTGTGTGTGTGGAGGAGAGTGTGTGTATGTGTGTGTGTGGAGGAGAGTGTGTGTGTGGAGGAGAGTGTGTGTGTGTGTGTGTGTGTCTGGAAGAGTGTGTGTGTATGTGGAAGAGTGTGTGTGTGGAGGAATGTGTGTATGTGTGTGGAGGAGAGTGTGTGTGTGTGGGTGTGTGGAGGAGAGTGTGTGTGTGTGTGGAGGAGAGTGTGTGTATGTGTGTGTGGAGGAGAGTGTGTATGTGTGTGTGTGGAGGAGAGTGTGTGTGTGTGTGTGGAGGAGAGTGTGTGTGTGTGTGTGTGTGGAGGAGAGTGTGTGTGCGTGGAGGAGGGTGTGTGTGTGTGTGTGGGTGGAGGAGGGTTTGTGTGTGTGTGTGGAGGAGGGTGTGTATGTGTGTGTGGAGGAGTGTGTGTGTAAGTGTATGTGTGGAGGAGAGTGTGTGTGTGTGTGTGTGTGTGTGTGTGTGTGGAGGAGTGTGTGTGTGGAGGAGTGTGTGTGTGTCTGTGGAGGAGTGTGTGTGTGTCTGTGGAGGAGTGTGTGTGTGTGTGTGTGTGTGTGTGGAGGAGTGAGTGTGTGTGTGTGTGTGTGGAGGAGTGTGTGTGTGTGTGTGTCTGGAGGAGTGTGTGCATGTGTGTCTGGAGGAGTGTGTGTGTGTGGAGGAGTGTGTGTGTGTGTGTGTGGAGGAGTGTGTGTGTGTGTGGAGGAGTGTTTGTGTGTGTGTGGAGGAGTGTGTGTGTGTGTGTGGAGGGGTGTGAGTGTGTGGAGGTGTGTGTGTGGTGGAGGGTGTGTGTTTGTCTGGAAGAGTGTGTGTATGTGGAAGAGTCTGTGTGTATGTGGAAGAGTCTGTGTGTGTGTGGAGGAATGTGTGTGTGTGTGTGGAGGAGAGTGTGTGTGTGTGGAGGAGAGTGTGTGGGTGTGTGGAGGAGAGTGTGTGTGTGTGTGGAGGAGAGTGTGTGTGTGTGTGGAGGAGAGTGTGTGTGTGTGTATGTGTGTGTGTGGAGGAGAGTGTGTGTATGTGTGTGTGTGGAGGAGAGTGTGTGTGTGGAGGAGAGTGTGAGTGTGTGTGTGTGTGTGTGTGTGTGGAGGAGAGTGTGTGTGTGTGTGTGTGTGTGGAGGAGAGTGTGTGTGTGTGTGTGTGGAGGAGGGTTTGTGTGTGTGTGTGGAGGAGAGTGTTTGTGTGTGTGTGGATGAGAGTGTGTGTGTGAAGGAGAGTGTGTGTGTGTGTGTGTGGAGGAGAGTGTGTGTGTGTGGAGGAGTGTGTCTGTGTGTGTGGAGGAGAGTGTGTGTGTGTGTGTGTGTGTGGAGGAGTGTGTGTGTGTGTGTCTGTGGAGGAATGTGTGTGAGTGTGTGTGTGTGTATGGAGTGTGTGTGTGTGTGTGGAGGAGAGTGTGTGTGTGTGTGTGGAGGTGAGTGTGTTTGTGTGGAGGAGAGTGTGTGTGTGTGTGTGTGGAGGAAAGTGTGTGTATGTGGAGGAGAAGAGTGTGTGTTTATGGAGGATTGAGTGTGTGTGTGTGTGTGGAGGAGTGTGTGTGTGTGTGTGTGTGTGGAGGAGTGTGTGTGTGTGTCTGTGGAGGAGTGTGTGTGGAGGAGTGTGTGTGTGTGTTTGTGGAGGAGTGTGTGCTGGAGGTGTGTGTGTGTGTGTGCGTGTGGAGGAGAGTGAGTGCGTGTGCAGGAGAGTGAGTGTGTGTGGAGGAGAATGTGTGTGTGTGGAGGTGTGTGTGTGTGTGTGTGGAGGAGTGTGTGTGTGTGTGGTGGAGTGTGTGTGTGTGTTGAGGAGAATGTGTGTGTGTGTGGAGGGGTGTGTGTGTATGTGGAGGAGTGTGTGTGTGTGGAGTAGAGTGTGTATTTGTGTGTGGAGGAGAGTGTGTATTTGTGTGTGGAGGAGAGTGTGTGTGCATGTGGAGCAGAGTGTGTGCGTGTGGAGCAGAGCGTGTGCGTGTGGAGGAGAGTTTGTGTGTGTGTGGAGGAGAGTTTGTGTGTGTGTGGAGGAGAGTTTGTGTGTGTGTGGAGGAGTGTGTGTGTGTGTGGAGGAGTGTGTGTGTGGAGGAGTGTGTGTGTGTGTGTGTGTGGAGTAGAGTGTGTGTATTTGTGTGTGGAGGAGAGTGTGTGTGTGTGTGGAAGAGAGTGTGTGTGTGTGTGGAGGGGAGTGTGTGTGTGTGTGTGGAGGAGAGTGTGTGTGTGTGTGTGTGTGTGTGGAGGAGAGTGTGTGTGTGTGTGTGTTTGTGTGTGGAGGAGTGTGTGTGTGTGTGGAGGAGTGTGTGTGTGTGTGGAGTGTGTGTGTGTGTGGAGGAGTGTGTGTGTGTGTGGAGGAGAGTGTGTGTGTGTGTGTGTGGAGGAGAGTGTATGTGTGGAGGAAAGTGTGTGTGGAGGAGAGTGTGTATGTGTGTGTGTGCAGGAGAGTGTGAGTGGAGGCGTGTGTGTGGAGGAGAGTGTGTGTGTGTGTGTGTGTGTGTGTGGAGGAGTGTGTGTGTGTGGAGCAGTGTGTGTGTGTGGAGGAGTGTGTGTGTGTGGAGGAGTGTGTGTGTGTGTGGAGGAGAGTGTGTGTGTGTGGAGGAGAGTGTGTGTGTGGAGGAGAGTGTGTTTGTGTGGAGGAGTGTGTGTTTGTGTGGAGGAGTGTGTGTGTGTGTTTGTGGAGGAGAGTGTGTGCGTGTGTGTGCGTGGAGGAGAGTGTGTGTGTGTGGGGAGAAGAGTGTGTGTATGTGTGTGTGTGTGGAGGAGAGTGTGTCTGTGTGTGTGTGGAGGACAGAGTGTGTGTGTGTGGGGAGGATACTGTGTGTGTGGAGGAGAGTGTGTGTGTGTGTGTGTGTGGAGGAGAGTGGAGGAGACTTTGTGTGTGTGGAGGAAAGTGTGTCTGGAGGAGAGTGTGTGTGGAGGTGTGTGTGGATGAGTGTGTGTGTGTGGAGGAGTGTGTGTGTGTGGAGGAGTGTGTGTGTGTGGAGGAGTGTGTCTGTGTGGAGGAGTATGTGTGTGTGGAGGAGTGAGTGTGTGTGTGTGGAGGAGTGTGTGTGTGTGTGGAGGAGTGTGTCTGTGTGGAGGAGTGTGTGTGTGTGTGTGTGGAGTAGAGTGTGTGTATTTGTGTGTGGAGGGGAGTGTGTGTGTGTGTGGAGGGGAGTGGGTGTGTGTGTGTGTGGAGGAGAGTGTGTGTGTGTGTGTGTGTGTGGAGGAGTGTGTGTGTGTGTGGAGGAATGTGTGTGTGTGTGGAGGAGAGTGTGTGTGTGTGTGTGTGTGGAGGAGAGTGTGTGTGTGTGGAGTGTGTGTGTGGAGGAGATTGTGTGTGTGTGTGTGGAGGAGAGTGTGTTTGTATGGAGGAGTGTGTGTTTGTGTGGAGGAGTGTGTGTGTGTGTGGAGGCGAGTGTGTGTTTGTGTGTATGTGTGTGTGTGGGGAGGAGAGTGTGTCTGTGTGTGTGGAGGAGAGAGTGTGTGTGTGGAGGAGAGTGTGTGTGGGATGAGACTGTGTGTGTGTGGAGGAAAGTGTGTGTGGAGGAGAGTGTGTGTGTGTGTGTGGAGGAGAGTGTGAGTGGAGGCGTGCGTGTGGAGGAGAGTGTGTGTGGATGAGTGTCTGTGTGTGGAGGAGTGTGTGTGTGTGTGTGGAGGAGTGTGGGTGTGTGGAGGAGTGTGTGTGTGTGGAGGAGTGTGTGTGTGGAGGAGTGTGTGTGTGTGGAGGAGTGAGTGTGTGTGTGTGTGGAGGAGTGTGTGTGTGTGTGGAGGAGTGTGTGTGTGTGTGGAGGAGTGTGTGTGTGTGGAGGAGTGTGTCTGTGTGGAGGAGTGTGTGTGTTTGTGGAGGAGTGTGTGTCTGTGGAGGAGTGTGTGTGTGTGTGTGTCTGGAAGAGTGTGTGTGCATGTGGAAGAGTGTGTGTGTGTGTGTGGAGGAGAGTGTGTTTGTATGGAGGAGTGTGTGTTTGTGTGGAGGAGTGTGTGTGTGTGTGGAGGCGAGTGTGTGTTTGTGTGTATGTGTGTGTGTGGGGAGGAGAGTGTGTCTGTGTGTGTGGAGGAGAGAGTGTGTGTGTGGAGGAGAGTGTGTGTGTGTGTGTGGGAGGAGACTGTGTGTGTGTGGAGGAAAGTGTGTGTGGAGGAGAGTGTGTGTGTGTGTGGAGGAGTGTGTGAGTGGAGGCGTGCGTGTGGAGGAGAGTGTGTGTGGATGAGTGTCTGTGTGTGGAGGAGTGTGGGTGTGTGTGTGGAGGAGTGTGGGTGTGTGGAGGAGTGTGTGTGTGTGGAGGAGTGTGTGTGTGTGGAGGAGTGTGTGTGTGTGTGGAGGAGTGTGTGTGTGTAGAGGAGTGTGTGTGTGTAGAGGAGTGTGTCTGTGTGGAGGAGTGTGTGTGTTTGTGGAGGAGTGTGTGTCTGTGGAGGAGTGTGTGTGTGTGTGTGTCTGGAAGAGTGTGTGTGCATGTGGAAGAGTGTGTGTGTGTGTGGAGGAATGTGTGTATGTGTGGAGGAGAGTGTGTGTGTGTGTGTGGAGGAGAGTGTGTGTGTGTGTGTGGAGGAGAGTGTGTGTGTGTGTGTGGAGGAGAGAGTGTGTGTGTGTGTGTGTGTGGAGGAGAGTGTGTGTATGTGTGTGTGTGGAGGAGAGTGTGTGTATGTGTGTGTGTGGAGGAGAGTGTGTGTGTGTGTGGAGGAGAGTGTGTGTGGGTGGAGGAGGGTGTGTGTGTGTGGAGGAGGGTTTGTGTGTGTGTGGAGGAGGGTGTGTATGTGTGTGTGGAGGAGTGTGTGTGTAAGTGTGTGTGTGGAGGAGAGTGTGTGTGTGTGTGGAGGAGAGTGTGTGTGTGTGTGTGTGGAGGAGTGTGTGTGTGGAGGAGTGTGTGTGCGTCTGTGGAGGAGTGTGTGTGTGTGTGTGTGTGTGGAGGAGTGTGTGTGTGTGTGTGTGTGTGTGGAGGAGTGTGTGTGTGTGTCTGGAGGAGTGTGTGCGTGTGTGTCTGGAGGAGTGTGTGTGTGGAGGAGTGTGTGTGTGTGTGTGTGTTTGTGGAGGAGTGTGTGTGTGTGTGGAGGAGTGTTCGTGTGTGTGTGGAGGAGAGTGTCTGTGGAGGAGAGTGTGTGTGTGTGTGTGTGGAGGTGTGTGTGTGGAGGAGTGAGTGTGTGTGTGTCTGGAGGAGTGTGTGTGTGTGTGTGTCTGGAGGAGTGTGTGTGTGTGTGGAGGAGTGTGTGTGTGTGTGTGTGTGTGTGGAGGAGTGTGTGTGTGTGTGTGGAGGAGTGTGTGTGTGTGTCTGGAGGAGTGTGTGCGTGTGTGTCTGGAGGAGTGTGTGTGTGGAGGAGTGTGTGTGTGTGGAGGAGTGTGTGTGTGTGGAGGAGTGTGTGTGTGTGGAGGAGTGTGTGTGTGTGGAGGAGTGTGTGTGTGTGGAGGAGTGTGTGTGTGTGGAGGAGTGTGTGTTTGTGGAGGAGTGTGTGTGGAGGAGTGTTCGTGTGTGTGTGGAGGAGTGTGTGTGTGTGTGTGGAGGGATGTGAGTGTGTGTGGTGGAGGGTGTGTGTTTGTCTGGAAGAGTGTGTGTATGTGGAAGAGTCTGTGTGTACGTGGAAGAGTCTGTGTGTGTGTGGAGGAATGTGTGTGGAGGAGAGTGTGTGTGTGTGGAGGAGAGTGTGTGTGTGTGTGGAGGAGAGTGTGTGTGTGTGTGGAGGAGAGTGTGTGTGTGTGTGTATGTGTGTGTGTGGAGGAGAGTGTGTGTATGTGTGTGTGTGGAGGAGAGTGTGTGTATGTGTGTGTGTGGAGGAGAGTGTGTGTATGTGTGTGTGTGGAGGAGAGTGTGTGTGTGGAGGAGAGTGTGTGTGTGTGGAAGAGTGTGTGTGTATGTGGAAGAGTGTGTGTGTATGTGGAAGAGTGTGTGTGTGTGTGGAGGAATATGTGTATGTGTGTGTGTGTGGAGGAGATTGTGTGTGTGTGTGTGTGTGGAGGAGAGTGTGTGTGTGTGTGGAGGAGAGTGCGTGTGTGTGTGGAGGAGAGTGTGTGTGTGTGTGTGGAGGAGAGTGTGTGTGTGTGTGTGTGGAGGAGAGTGTGTGTATGTGTGTGTGGAGGAGAGTGTGTGTATGTGTGTGTGTGGAGGAGAGTGTGTGTGTGTGTGGAGGAGAGTGTGTGTGTGTGTGTGGAGGAGAGTGTGTGTGCGTGGAGGAGGGTGTGTGTGTGTGGGTGGAGGAGGGTGTGTGTGTGTGGAGGAGGGTTTGTGTGTGTGTGTGGAGGAGGGTGTGTATGTGTGTGTGGAGGAGTGTGTGTGTAAGTGTGTGTGTGGAGGAGAGTGTGTGTGTGTGTGTGGAGGAGAGTGTGTGTGTGTGTGTGTGGGGACGAGTGTGTGTGTGGAGGAGTGTGTGTGTGTCTGTGGAGGAGTGTGTGTGTGTCTGTGGAGGAGTGTGTGTGTGTGTGGAGGAGTGTGTGTGTGTGTGTCTGGAGGAGTGTGTGTGGAGGAGTGTGTGTGTGGAGGAGTGTGTGTGTGTGGAGGAGTGTGTGTGTGTGGAGGAGTGTGTGTGTGTGTGGAGGACTGTGTGTGTGTGTGGAGGAGTGTGTGTGGAGGAGATCGTGTGTGTGTGTGTGGAGGAGAGTGTGTTTGTATGGAGGAGTGTGTGTTTGTGTGGAGGAGTGTGTGTGTGTGTGGAGGCGAGTGTGTGTTTGTGTGTATGTGTGTGTGTGGGGAGGAGAGTGTGTCTGTGTGTGTGGAGGAGAGAGTGTGTGTGTGGAGGAGAGTGTGTGTGTGTGTGGGTGTGTGGAGGAGACTGTGTGTGTGTGGAGGAGAGTGTGTGTTTGTGTGTGGAGGAGAGTGTGAGTGGAGGCGTGCGTGTGGAGGAGAGTGTGTGTGGATGAGTGTCTGTGTGTGGAGGAGTGTGTGTGTGTGTGTGTGGAGGAGTGTGGGTGTGTGGAGGAGTGTGTGTGTGTGGAGGAGTGTGTGTGTGGAGGAGTATGTGTGTGTGGAGGAGTGAGTGTGTGTGTGTGTGGAGGAGTGTGTGTGTGTGTGGAGGAGTGTGTCTGTGTCGAGGAGTGTGTGTGTTTGTGGAGGAGTGTGTCTCTGTGGAGGAGTGTGTGTGTGTGTCTGGAAGAGTGTGTGTGTATGTGGAAGAGTGTGTGTGTGTGTGGAGGAATGTGTGTATGTGTGTGTGTGTGGAGGAGAGTGTGTGTGTGTGTGTGTGTGTGGAGGAGAGTGTGTGTGTGTGTGGAGGAGAGTGTGTGTGTGTGTGTGTGTGTGTGTGTGTGTGGAGGAGAGTGTGTGAGTGTGTGTGTGTGTGGAGGAGAGTGTGTGTATGTGTGTGTGGAGGAGAGTGTGTGTATGTGTGTGTGGAGGAGAGTGTGTGTATGTGTGTGTGGAGGAGAGTGTGTGTATGTGTGTGGAGGAGAGTGTGTGTGCGTGGAGGAGGGTGTGTGTGTGTGTGGGTGGAGGAGGGTGTGTGTGTGTGGAGGAGGGTTTGTGTGTGTGTGTGGAGGAGGGTGTGTATGTGTGTGTGGAGGAGTGTGTGTGTGGAGGAGTGTGTGTGGAGGAGAGTGTGTGTGTGTGTGTGGAGGAGTGTGTGTGTGGAGGAGTGTGTGTGTGTCTGTGGAGGAGTGTGTGTGTGTGTGTGGAGGAGTGTGTGTGTGTGTGTGTGGAGGAGTGTGTGTGTGCGTGTCTGGAGGAGTGTGTGCGTGTGTGTCTGGAGGAGTGTGTGCGTGTGTGTGTCTGGAGGAGTGTGTGTGTGTGGAGGAGTGTGTGTGTGTGTGTGTGTGTGTGTGGAGGAGTGTGTGTGTGTGTGTGGAGGAGTGTGTGTGTGTGTGTGGAGGAGTGTGTGTGTGTGTGTGGAGGAGTGTGTGTGTGTGTGGAGGAGTGTTCGTGTGTGTGTGGAAGAGTGTGTGTGTGGAGGAGTGTGTGTGTGTGTGGAGGAGTGTGTGTGTGTGTGTCTGTGGAGGAATGTGTGTGAGTGTGTGTGTGTGTATGGAGTGTGTGTGTGTGTGTGGAGGAGAGTGTGTGTGTGTGTGTGGAGGTGAGTGTGTTTGTGTGGAGGAGAGTGTGTGTGTGTGTGTGTGTGGAGGAAAGTGTGTGTATGTGGAGGAGAAGAGTGTGTGTTTATGGAGGATTGAGTGTGTGTGTGTGTGTGGAGGAGTGTGTGTGTGTGGAGGAGTGTGTGTGTGTGTCTGTGGAGGAGTGTGTGTGGAGGAGTGTGTGTGTGTGTTTGTGGAGGAGTGTGTGTGTGGAGGTGTGTGTGTGTGTGTGTGTGTGTGTGGAGGAGAGTGAGTGTGTGTGCAGGAGAGTGAGTGTGTGTGGAGGAGAATTTGTGTGTGTGGAGGTGTGTGTGTGTGTGTGTGGAGGAGTGTGTGTGTGTGTTGTGGAGTGTGTGTGTGTGTTGAGGAGTGTGTGTGTGTGTGTGGAGGGGTGTGTGTGTATGTGGAGGAGTGTGTGTGTGTGGAGTAGAGTGTGTATTTGTGTGTGGAGGAGAGTGTGTATTTGTGTGTGGAGGAGAGTGTGTGTGCATGTGGAGCAGAGTGTGTGCGTGTGGAGCAGAGCGTGTGCGTGTGGAGGAGAGTTTGTGTGTGTGTGGAGGAGAGTTTGTGTGTGTGTGGAGGAGTGTGTGTGTGTGTGGAGGAGTGTGTGTGTGGAGGAGTGTGTGTGTGTGTGTGTGTGTGGAGTAGAGTGTGTGTATTTGTGTGTGGAGGAGAGTGTGTGTGTGTGTAGAAGAGAGTCTGTGTGTGTGGAGGGGAGTGTGTGTGTGTGTGTGGAGGAGAGTGTGTGTGTGTGTGTGTGTGTGTGTGGAGGAGAGTGTGTGTGTGCGTGTGTGTGTGTGTGTGTGGAGGAGTGTGTGTGTGTGTGGAGTGTGTGTGTGTGTGGAGGAGTGTGTGTGTGTGTGGAGGAGAGTGTGTGTGTGTGGAGGAGAGTGTGTGTGTGTGTGTGTGGAGGAGAGTGTATGTGTGGAGGAAAGTGTGTGTGGAGGAGAGTGTGTATGTGTGTGTGTGCAGGAGAGTGTGAGTGGAGGCGTGTGTGTGGAGGAGAGTGTGTGTGTGTGTGTGTGTGTGTGGATGAGTGTGTGTGGAGGAGTGTGTGTGTGTGTGGAGGAGAGTGTGTGTGTGTGGAGGAGAGTGTGTGTGTGTGGAGGAGAGTGTGTGTGTGTGGAGGAGAGTGTGTTTGTGTGGAGGAGTGTGTGTTTGTGTGGAGGAGTGTGTGTGTGTGTTTGTGGAGGAGAGTGTGTGCGTGTGTGTGCGTGGAGGAGAGTGTGTGTGTGTGTGTGTGGGGAGAAGAGTGTGTGTGTGTGTGTGTGGAGGAGAGTGTGTCTGTGTGTGTGTGGAGGACAGAGTGTGTGTGTGTGGGGAGGATACTGTGTGTGTGGAGGAGAGTGTGTGTGTGTGTGTGTGGAGGAGAGTGGAGGAGACTTTGTGTGTGTGGAGGAAAGTGTGTCTGGAGGAGAGTGTGTGTGGAGGTGTGTGTGGATGAGTGTGTGTGTGTGGAGGAGTGTGTGTGTGTGGAGGAGTGTGTCTGTGTGGAGGAGTATGTGTGTGTGGAGGAGTGAGTGTGTGTGTGTGGAGGAGTGTGTGTGTGTGTGGAGGAGTGTGTCTGTGTGGAGGAGTGTGTGTGTGTGTGTGTGGAGGAGTGTGTGTGTGTGGAGTAGAGTGTGTGTATTTGTGTGTGGAGGGGAGTGTGTGTGTGTGTGGAGGGGAGTGTGTGTGTGTGTGTGTGTGGAGGAGAGTGTGTGTGTGTGTGTGTGGAGGAGTGTGTGTGTGTGGAGGAATGTGTGTGTGTGTGGAGGAGAGTGTGTGTGTGTGTGTGTGTGTGGAGGAGAGTGTGTGTGTGTGGAGTGTGTGTGTGGAGGAGATTGTGTGTGTGTGTGTGGAGGAGAGTGTGTTTGTATGGAGGAGTGTGTGTTTGTGTGGAGGAGTGTGTGTGTGTGTGGAGGCGAGTGTGTGTTTGTGTGTATGTGTGTGTGTGGGGAGGAGAGTGTGTCTGTGTGTGTGGAGGAGAGAGTGTGTGTGTGGAGGAGAGTGTGTGTGTGTGTGTGGGAGGAGACTGTGTGTGTGTGGAGGAAAGTGTGTGTGGAGGAGAGTGTGAGTGGAGGCGTGCGTGTGGAGGAGAGTGTGTGTGGATGAGTGTCTGTGTGTGGAGGAGTGTGTGTGTGTGTGTGGAGGAGTGTGTGTGTGTGTGTGGAGGAGTGTGGGTGTGTGGAGGAGTGTGGGTGTGTGGAGGAGTGTGTGTGTGGAGGAGTGTGTGTGTGTGGAGGAGTGAGTGTGTGTGTGTGTGGAGGAGTGTGTGTGTGTGTGGAGGAGTGTGTGTGTGTGGAGGAGTGTGTCTGTGTGGAGGAGTGTGTGCGTTTGTGGAGGAGTGTGTGTCTGTGGAGGAGTGTGTGTGTGTGTGTGTCTGGAAGAGTGTGTGTGCATGTGGAAGAGTGTGTGTGTGTGTGTGGAGGAGAGTGTGTTTGTATGGAGGAGTGTGTGTTTGTGTGGAGGAGTGTGTGTGTGTGTGGAGGCGAGTGTGTGTTTGTGTGTATGTGTGTGTGTGGGGAGGAGAGTGTGTCTGTGTGTGTGGAGGAGAGAGTGTGTGTGTGGAGGAGAGTGTGTGTGTGTGTGTGGGAGGAGACTGTGTGTGTGTGGAGGAAAGTGTGTGCGGAGGAGAGTGTGTGTGTGTGTGTGTGGAGGAGAGTGTGAGTGGAGGCGTGCGTGTGGAGGAGAGTGTGTGTGGTTGAGTGTCTGTGTGTGGAGGAGTGTGGGTGTGTGGAGGAGTGTGTGTGTGTGGAGGAGTGTGTGTGTGGAGGAGTGTGTGTGTGGAGGAGTGTGTGTGTGTGGAGGAGTGTGTGTGTGTGGAGGAGTGTGTGTGTGTGGAGGAGTGTGTGTGTTTGTGGAGGAGTGTGTGTCTGTGGAGGAGTGTGTGTGTGTGTGTGTCTGGAAGAGTGTGTGTGCATGTGGAAGAGTGTGTGTGTGTGGAGGAATGTGTGTATGTGTGTGTGTGTGGAGGAGAGTGTGTGTGTGTGTGTGGAGGAGAGTGTGTGTGTGTGTGGAGGAGAGAGTGTGTGTGTGTGTGTGGAGGAGAGTGTGTGTATGTGTGTGTGTGGAGGAGAGTGTGTGTATGTGTGTGTGTGGAGGAGAGTGTGTGTGTGTGTGTGGAGGAGAGTGTGTGTGTGTGTGTGTGTGTGTGGAGGAGAGTGTGTGTGTGTGTGTGTGGAGGAGAGTGTGTGTGCATGGAGGAGGGTGTGTGTGTGTGTGTGGGTGGAGGAGGGTGTGTGTGTGTGGAGGAGGGTTTGTGTGTGTGTGTGGAGGAGGGTGTGTATGTGTGTGTGGAGGAGTGTGTGTGTAAGTGTGTGTGTGGAGGAGAGTGTGTGTGTGTGTGGAGGAGAGTGTGTGTGTGTGTGTGGAGGAGTGTGTGTGTGGAGGAGTGTGTGTGTGGAGGAGTGTGTGTGTGGAGGAGTGTGTGTGCGTCTGTGGAGGAGTGTGTGTGTGTGTGTGTGTGTGGAGGAGTGTGTGTGTGTGTGTGGAGGAGTGTGTGTGTGTGTCTGGAGGAGTGTGTGCGTGTGTGTCTGGAGGAGTGTGTGTGTGGAGGAGTGTGTGTGTGTGGAGGAGTGTGTGTGTGTGGAGGAGTGTGTGTGTGTGGAGGAGTGTGTGTGTGTGGAGGAGTGTGTGTTTGTGGAGGAGTGTGTGTGTGTGTGGAGGAGTGTTCGTGTGTGTGTGGAGGAGTGTGTGTGTGTGTGTGGAGGGATGTGAGTGTGTGTGGTGGAGGGTGTGTGTTTGTCTGGAAGAGTGTGTGTATGTGGAAGAGTCTGTGTGTATGTGGAAGAGTCTGTGTGTGTGTGGAGGAATGTGTGTGGAGGAGAGTGTGTGTGTGTGGAGGAGAGTGTGTGTGTGTGGAGGAGAGTGTGTGTGTGTGTGGAGGAGAGTGTGTGTGTGTGTGTAGGAGAGTGTGTGTGTGTGTGTATGTGTGTGTGTGGAGGAGAGTGTGTGTATGTGTGTGTGTGGAGGAGAGTATGTGTATGTGTGTGTGTGGAGGAGAGTGTGTGTGTGGAAGAGTGTGTGTGTATGTGGAAGAGTGTGTGTGTATGTGGAAGAGTGTGTGTGTGTGTGGAGGAATGTGTGTATGTGTGTGTGTGTGGAGGAGATTGTGTGTGTGTGTGTGTGTGTGTGGAGGAGAGTGTGTGTGTGTGTGTGTGGAGGAGAGTGTGTGTATGTGTGTGTGTGGAGGAGAGTGTGTGTGTGTGTGTGGAGGAGAGTGTGTGTGCGTGGAGGAGGGTGTGTGTGTGTGGGTGGAGGAGGGTGTGTGTGTGTGGAGGAGGGTTTGTGTGTGTGTGTGGAGGAGGGTGTGTATGTGTGTGTGGAGGAGTGTGTGTGTAAGTGTGTGTGTGGAGGAGAGTGTGTGTGTGTGTGTGGAGGAGAGTGTGTGTGTGTGTGTGGACGAGTGTGTGTGTGGAGGAGTGTGTGTGTGTCTGTGGAGGAGTGTGTGTGTGTCTGTGGAGGAGTGTGTGTGTGTGTGGAGGAGTGTGTGTGTGTGTGTCTGGAGGAGTGTGTGTGTGTGGAGGAGTGTGTGTGTGTGGAGGAGTGTGTGTGTGTGGAGGAGTGTGTGTGTGGAGGAGTGTGTGTGTGGAGGAGTGTGTGTGTGTGGAGGAGTGTGTGTGTGGAGGAGTGTGTGTGTGGAGGAGTGTGTGTGTGTGGAGGAGTGTGTGTGTGTGGAGGAGTGTGTGTGTGTGGAGGAGTGTGTGTGTTTGTGGAGGAGTGTGTGTCTGTGGAGGAGTGTGTGTGTGTGTGTGTCTGGAAGAGTGTGTGTGCATGTGGAAGAGTGTGTGTGTGTGTGGAGGAATGTGTGTATGTGTGTGTGTGTGGAGGAGAGTGTGTGTGTGTGTGTGGAGGAGAGTGTGTGTGTGTGTGTGGAGGAGAGTGTGTGTGTGTGTGTGGAGGAGAGTGTGTGTGTGTGTGTGGAGGAGAGAGTGTGTGTGTGTGTGTGTGTGGAGGAGAGTGTGTGTATGTGTGTGTGTGGAGGAGAGTGTGTGTATGTGTGTGTGTGGAGGAGAGTGTGTGTGTGTGTGTGGAGGAGAGTGTGTGTGTGTGTGTGTGTGTGGAGGAGAGTGTGTGTGTGTGTGTGGAGGAGAGTGTGTGTGCATGGAGGAGGGTGTGTGTGTGTGTGTGGGTGGAGGAGGGTGTGTGTGTGTGGAGGAGGGTGTGTATGTGTGTGTGGAGGAGGGTGTGTGTAAGTGTGTGTGTGGAGGAGAGTGTGTGTGTGTGTGGAGGAGAGTGTGTGTGTGTGTGTGGAGGAGTGTGTGTGTGGAGGAGTGTGTGTGCGTCTGTGGAGGAGTGTGTGTGTGTGTGTGTGGAGGAGTGTGTGTGTGTGTGTGTGTGTGTGGAGGAGTGTGTGTGTGTGTGTGGAGGAGTGTGTGTGTGTGTCTGGAGGAGTGTGTGCGTGTGTGTCTGGAGGAGTGTGTGTGTGGAGGAGTGTGTGTGTGTGGAGGAGTGTGTGTGTGTGGAGGAGTGTGTGTGTGTGGAGGAGTGTGTGTGTGTGGAGGAGTGTGTGTTTGTGGAGGAGTGTGTGTGTGTGTGGAGGAGTGTTCGTGTGTGTGTGGAGGAGTGTGTGTGTGTGTGTGGAGGGATGTGAGTGTGTGTGGTGGAGGGTGTGTGTTTGTCTGGAAGAGTGTGTGTATGTGGAAGAGTCTGTGTGTATGTGGAAGAGTCTGTGTGTGTGTGGAGGAATGTGTGTGGAGGAGAGTGTGTGTGTGTGGAGGAGAGTGTGTGTGTGTGTGCAGGAGAGTGTGTGTGTGTGTGTAGGAGAGTGTGTGTGTGTGTGTATGTGTGTGTGTGGAGGAGAGTGTGTGTATGTGTGTGTGTGGAGGAGAGTGTGTGTATGTGTGTGTGTGGAGGAGAGTGTGTGTGTGGAAGAGTGTGTGTGTATGTGGAAGAGTGTGTGTGTATGTGGAAGAGTGTGTGTGTGTGTGGAGGAATATGTGTATGTGTGGAGGAGATTGTGTGTGTGTGTGTGTGTGTGTGTGTGGAGGAGAGTGTGTGTGTGTGTGTGTGGAGGAGAGTGTGTGTATGTGTGTGTGTGGAGGAGAGTGTGTGTGTGTGTGTGGAGGAGAGTGTGTGTGCGTGGAGGAGGGTGTGTGTGTGTGTGGGTGGAGGAGGGTGTGTGTGTGTGGAGGAGGGTTTGTGTGTGTGTGTGGAGGAGGGTGTGTATGTGTGTGTGGAGGAGTGTGTGTGTAAGTGTGTGTGTGGAGGAGAGTGTGTGTGTGTGTGTGGAGGAGAGTGTGTGTGTGTGTGTGTGTGGACGAGTGTGTGTGTGGAGGAGTGTGTGTGTGTCTGTGGAGGAGTGTGTGTGTGTCTGTGGAGGAGTGTGTGTGTGTCTGTGGAGGAGTGTGTGTGTGTGTGTCTGGAGGAGTGTGTGTGTGTGGAGGAGTGTGTGTGTGTGGAGGAGTGTGTGTGTGTGGAGGAGTGTGTGTGTGGAGGAGTGTGTGTGTGGAGGAGTGTGTGTGTGTGGAGGAGTGTGTGTGTGTGTGTGTGTGGAGGAGTGTGTGTGTGGAGGAGTGTGTGTGTGTGTGGAGGAGTGTGTGTGGAGGAGATCGTGTGTGTGTGTGTGGAGGAGAGTGTGTTTGTATGGAGGAGTGTGTGTTTGTGTGGAGGAGTGTGTGTGTGTGTGGAGGCGAGTGTGTGTTTGTGTGTATGTGTGTGTGTGGGGAGGAGAGTGTGTCTGTGTGTGTGGAGGAGAGAGTGTGTGTGTGGAGGAGAGTGTGTGTGTGTGTGTGTGGGTGTGTGGAGGAGACTGTGTGTGTGTGGAGGAGAGTGTGTGTGTGTGGAGGAGAGTGTGAGTGGAGGCGTGCGTGTGGAGGAGAGTGTGTGTGGATGAGTGTCTGTGTGTGGAGGAGTGTGTGTGTGTGTGTGTGTGGAGGAGTGTGGGTGTGTGGAGGAGTGTGTGTGTGTGGAGGAGTGTGTGTGTGGAGGAGTATGTGTGTGTGGAGGAGTGAGTGTGTGTGTGTGTGGAGGAGTGTGTGTGTGTGGAGGAGTGTGTCTGTGTGGAGGAGTGTGTGTGTTTGTGGAGGAGTGTGTCTCTGTGGAGGAGTGTGTGTGTGTGTCTGGAAGAGTGTGTGTGTATGTGGAAGAGTGTGTGTGTGTGTGTGGAGGAATGTGTGTATGTGTGTGTGTGTGGAGGAGAGTGTGTGTGTGTGTGTGTGTGTGGAGGAGAGTGTGTGTGTGTGGAGGAGAGTGTGTGTGTGTGTGTGTGTGTGGAGGAGAGTGTGTGTGTGGAGGAGAGTGTGTGTATGTGTGTGTGGAGGAGAGTGTGTGTATGTGTGTGTGGAGGAGAGTGTGTGTATGTGTGTGTGGAGGAGAGTGTGTGTATGTGTGTGGAGGAGAGTGTGTGCGTGGAGGAGGGTGTGTGTGTGTGTGGGTGGAGGAGGGTGTGTGTGTGTGGAGGAGGATTTGTGTGTGTGGAGGTGTGTGTGTGTGTGTGGAGGAGTGTGTGTGTGTTGTGTGGAGTGTGTGTGTGTGTTGAGGAGTGTGTGTGTGTGTGTGGAGGGGTGTGTGTGTATGTGGAGGAGTGTGTGTGTGTGGAGTAGAGTGTGTATTTGTGTGTGGAGGAGAGTGTGTATTTGTGTGTGGAGGAGAGTGTGTGTGCATGTGGAGCAGAGTGTGTGCGTGTGGAGCAGAGCGTGTGCGTGTGGAGGAGAGTTTGTGTGTGTGTGGAGGAGAGTTTGTGTGTGTGTGGAGGAGTGTGTGTGTGTGTGGAGGAGTGTGTGTGTGTAGAGGAGTGTGTGTGTGTAGAGGAGTGTGTCTGTGTGGAGGAGTGTGTGTGTTTGTGGAGGAGTGTGTGTCTGTGGAGGAGTGTGTGTGTGTGTGTGTCTGGAAGAGTGTGTGTGCATGTGGAAGAGTGTGTGTGTGTGTGGAGGAATGTGTGTATGTGTGGAGGAGAGTGTGTGTGTGTGTGTGGAGGAGAGTGTGTGTGTGTGTGTGGAGGAGAGAGTGTGTGTGTGTGTGTGTGGAGGAGAGTGTGTGTATGTGTGTGTGTGGAGGAGAGTGTGTGTATGTGTGTGGAGGAGAGTGTGTGTGTGTGTGTGGACGAGTGTGTGTGTGGAGGAGTGTGTGTGTGTGTGTGTGGAGGAGTGTGTGTGTAAGTGTGTGTGTGGAGGAGTGTGTGTGTGTCTGTGGAGGAGTGTGTGTGTGTCTGTGGAGGAGTGTGTGTGTGTGTGGAGGAGTGTGTGTGTGTGTGTCTGGAGGAGTGTGTGTGTGTGGAGGAGTGTGTGTGTGTGGAGGAGTGTGTGTGTGTGGAGGAGTGTGTGTGTGGAGGAGTGTGTGTGTGGAGGAGTGTGTGTGTGTGGAGGAGTGTGTGTGTGGAGGAGTGTGTGTGTGGAGGAGTGTGTGTGTGTGGAGGAGTGTGTGTGTGTGGAGGAGTGTGTGTGTGTGGAGGAGTGTGTGTGTGTGGAGGAGTGTGTGTGTTTGTGGAGGAGTGTGTGTCTGTGGAGGAGTGTGTGTGTGTGTGTGTCTGGAAGAGTGTGTGTGCATGTGGAAGAGTGTGTGTGTGTGTGGAGGAATGTGTGTATGTGTGTGTGTGTGGAGGAGAGTGTGTGTGTGTGTGTGTGGAGGAGAGTGTGTGTGTGTGTGTGGAGGAGAGTGTGTGTGTGTGTGTGGAGGAGAGAGTGTGTGTGTGTGTGTGTGTGGAGGAGAGTGTGTGTATGTGTGTGTGTGGAGGAGAGTGTGTGTATGTGTGTGTGTGGAGGAGAGTGTGTGTGTGTGTGTGTGGAGGAGAGTGTGTGTGTGTGTGTGTGTGTGGAGGAGAGTGTGTGTGTGTGTGTGTGTGGAGGAGAGTGTGTGTGCATGGAGGAGGGTGTGTGTGTGTGTGTGGGTGGAGGAGGGTGTGTGTGTGTGGAGGAGGGTTTGTGTGTGTGTGTGGAGGAGGGTGTGTATGTGTGTGTGGAGGAGTGTGTGTGTAAGTGTGTGTGTGGAGGAGAGTGTGTGTGTGTGTGGAGGAGAGTGTGTGTGTGTGTGTGGAGGAGTGTGTGTGTGGAGGAGTGTGTGTGCGTCTGTGGAGGAGTGTGTGTGTGTGTGTGTGGAGGAGTGTGTGTGTGTGTGTGTGTGTGTGGAGGAGTGTGTGTGTGTGTGTGGAGGAGTGTGTGTGTGTGTCTGGAGGAGTGTGTGCGTGTGTGTCTGGAGGAGTGTGTGTGTGGAGGAGTGTGTGTGTGTGGAGGAGTGTGTGTGTGTGGAGGAGTGTGTGTGTGTGGAGGAGTGTGTGTTTGTGGAGGAGTGTGTGTGTGTGTGGAGGAGTGTTCGTGTGTGTGTGGAGGAGTGTGTGTGTGTGTGTGGAGGGATGTGAGTGTGTGTGGTGGAGGGTGTGTGTTTGTCTGGAAGAGTGTGTGTATGTGGAAGAGTCTGTGTGTATGTGGAAGAGTCTGTGTGTGTGTGGAGGAATGTGTGTGGAGGAGAGTGTGTGTGTGTGGAGGAGAGTGTGTGTGTGTGTGTAGGAGAGTGTGTGTGTGTGTGTATGTGTGTGTGTGGAGGAGAGTGTGTGTATGTGTGTGTGTGGAGGAGAGTGTGTGTATGTGTGTGTGTGGAGGAGAGTGTGTGTGTGGAAGAGTGTGTGTGTATGTGGAAGAGTGTGTGTGTATGTGGAAGAGTGTGTGTGTGTGTGGAGGAATATGTGTATGTGTGGAGGAGATTGTGTGTGTGTGTGTGTGTGTGTGGAGGAGAGTGTGTGTGTGTGTGTGTGGAGGAGAGTGTGTGTATGTGTGTGTGTGGAGGAGAGTGTGTGTGTGTGTGTGGAGGAGAGTGTGTGTGCGTGGAGGAGGGTGTGTGTGTGTGTGGGTGGAGGAGGGTGTGTGTGTGTGGAGGAGGGTTTGTGTGTGTGTGTGGAGGAGGGTGTGTATGTGTGTGTGGAGGAGTGTGTGTGTAAGTGTGTGTGTGGAGGAGAGTGTGTGTGTGTGTGTGGAGGAGAGTGTGTGTGTGTGTGTGTGTGGACGAGTGTGTGTGTGGAGGAGTGTGGAGGAGTGTGTGTGTGTCTGTGGAGGAGTGTGTGTGTGTCTGTGGAGGAGTGTGTGTGTGTGTGGAGGAGTGTGTGTGTGTGTGTCTGGAGGAGTGTGGTGTGGGGGTGTGGTGGAGGAGTGTGTGTGTGTGGGAGGAGTGTGTGTGTGGAGGAGTGTGTGTGTGGAGGAGTGTGTGTGTGGAGGAGTTGTGTGTGTGTGTGTGGAGGAGTGTGTGTGTGGAGGAGTGTGTGTGTGTGTGGAGGAGTGTGTGTGGAGGAGATCGTGTGTGTGTGTGTGGAGGAGAGTGTGTTTGTATGGAGGAGTGTGTGTTTGTGTGGAGGAGTGTGTGTGTGTGTGGAGGCGAGTGTGTGTTTGTGTGTATGTGTGTGTGTGGGGGAGGAGAGAGTGTGTGTGTGGAGGAGAGTGTGTGTGTGTGTGTGTGGGTGTGTGGAGGAGACTGTGTGTGTGTGGAGGAGAGTGTGTGTGTGTGGAGGAGAGTGTGAGTGGAGGCGTGCGTGTGGAGGAGAGTGTGTGTGGATGAGTGTCTGTGTGTGGAGGAGTGTGTGTGTGTGTGTGTGGAGGAGTGTGGGTTGTGTGGAGGAGTGTGTGGTGTGTGGAGGAGTGTGTGTGTGGAGGAGTATGTGTGTGTGGAGGAGTGAGTGTGTGTGTGTGTGGAGGAGTGTGTGTGTGTGGAGGAGTGTGTCTGTGTGGAGGAGTGTGTGTGTTTGTGGAGGAGTGTGTCTCTGTGGAGGAGTGTGTGTGTGTGTCTGGAAGAGTGTGTGTGTATGTGGAAGAGTGTGTGTGTGTGTGGAGGAATGTGTGTATGTGTGTGTGTGTGGAGCAGAGTGTGTGTGTGTGTGTGTGTGTGTGTGGAGGAGAGTGTGTGTGTGTGGAGGAGAGTGTGTGTGTGTGTGTGTGTGTGTGTGGAGGAGAGTGTGTGTGTGTGTGTGTGTGTGTGTGGAGGAGAGTGTGTGTGTGGAGGAGAGTGTGTGTATGTGTGTGTGGAGGAGAGTGTGTGTGTGTGTGTGTGGAGGAGAGTGTGTGTATGTGTGTGTGGAGGAGAGTGTGTGTATGTGTGTGGAGGAGAGTGTGTGCGTGGAGGAGGGTGTGTGTGTGTGTGGGTGGAGGAGGGTGTGTGTGTGTGGAGGAGGATTTGTGTGTGTGGAGGTGTGTGTGTGTGGTGTGTGGAGGAGTGTGTGTGTGTTGTGTGGAGTGTGTGTGTGTGTTGAGGAGTGTGTGTGTGTGTGTGGAGGGGTGTGTGTGTATGTGGAGGAGTGTGTGTGTGTGGAGTAGAGTGTGTATTTGTGTGTGGAGGAGAGTGTGTATTTGTGTGTGGAGGAGAGTGTGTATTTGTGTGTGGAGGAGAGTGTGTGTGCATGTGGAGCAGAGTGTGTGCGTGTGGAGCAGAGCGTGTGCGTGTGGAGGAGAGTTTGTGTGTGTGTGGAGGGAGAGTTTGTGTGTGTGTGGAGGAGTGTGTGTGTGTGTGGAGGAGTGTGTGTGTGGAGGAGTGTGTGTGTGTGTGTGTGTGTGGAGTAGAGTGTGTGTATTTGTGTGTGGAGGAGAGTGTGTGTGTGTGTAGAAGAGAGTCTGTGTGTGTGGAGGGGAGTGTGTGTGTGTGGTGTGGAGGAGAGTGTGTGTGTGTGTGTGTGTGTGTGTGGAGGAGAGTGTGTGTGTGCGTGTGTGTGTGTGTGTGTGGAGGAGTGTGTGTGTGTGTGGAGTGTGTGTGTGTGTGGAGGAGTGTGTGTGTGTGTGGAGGAGAGTGTGTGTGTGTGGAGGAGAGTGTGTGTGTGTGTGTGTGGAGGAGAGTGTATGTGTGGAGGAAAGTGTGTGTGGAGGAGAGTGTGTATGTGTGTGTGTGCAGGAGAGTGTGAGTGGAGGCGTGTGTGTGTGGAGGAGAGTGTGTGTGTGTGTGTGTGTGTGTGTGGATGAGTGTGTGTGGAGGAGTGTGTGTGTGTGTGGAGGAGAGTGTGTGTGTGTGGAGGAGAGTGTGTGTGTGTGGAGGGAGAGTGTGTTTGTGTGGAGGAGTGTGTGTTTGTGTGGAGGAGTGTGTGTGTGTGTTTGTGGAGGAGAGTGTGTGCGTGTGTGTGCGTGGAGGAGAGTGTGTGTGTGTGTGTGTGGGGAGAAGAGTGTGTGTGTGTGTGTGTGTGGAGGAGAGTGTGTCTGTGTGTGTGTGGAGGACAGAGTGTGTGTGTGTGGGGAGGATACTGTGTGTGTGGAGGAGAGTGTGTGTGTGTGTGTGTGGAGGAGAGTGGAGGAGACTTTGTGTGTGTGGAGGAAAGTGTGTCTGGAGGAGAGTGTGTGTGGAGGTGTGTGTGGATGAGTGTGTGTGTGTGGAGGAGTGTGTGTGTGTGGAGGAGTGTGTCTGTGTGGAGGAGTATGTGTGTGTGGAGGAGTGAGTGTGTGTGTGTGGAGGAGTGTGTGTGTGTGTGGAGGAGTGTGTCTGTGTGGAGGAGTGTGTGTGTGTGTGTGTGGAGGAGTGTGTGTGTGTGTGGAGTAGAGTGTGTGTATTTGTGTGTGGAGGGGAGTGTGTGTGTGTGTGGAGGGGAGTGTGTGTGTGTGTGTGTGTGGAGGAGAGTGTGTGTGTGTGTGTGTGGAGGAGTGTGTGTGTGTGGAGGAATGTGTGTGTGTGTGGAGGAGAGTGTGTGTGTGTGTGTGTGTGTGTGGAGGAGAGTGTGTGTGTGTGGAGTGTGTGTGTGGAGGAGATTGTGTGTGTGTGTGTGGAGGAGAGTGTGTTTGTATGGAGGAGTGTGTGTTTGTGTGGAGGAGTGTGTGTGTGTGTGGAGGCGAGTGTGTGTTTGTGTGTATGTGTGTGTGTGGGGAGGAGAGTGTGCCTGTGTGTGTGGAGGAGAGAGTGTGTGTGTGGAGGAGAGTGTGTGTGTGTGTGTGGGAGGGGACTGTGTGTGTGTGGAGGAAAGTGTGTGTGGAGGAGAGTGTGAGTGGAGGCGTGCGTGTGGAGGAGAGTGTGTGTGGATGAGTGTCTGTGTGTGGAGGAGTGTGTGTGTGTGTGTGTGGAGGAGTGTGTGTGTGTGTGTGGAGGAGTGTGGGTGTGTGGAGGAGTGTGGGTGTGTGGAGGAGTGTGTGTGTGGAGGAGTGTGTGTGTGTGGAGGAGTGAGTGTGTGTGTGTGTGGAGGAGTGTGTGTGTGTGTGGAGGAGTGTGTGTGTGTGGAGGAGTGTGTCTGTGTGGAGGAGTGTGTGCGTTTGTGGAGGAGTGTGTGTCTGTGGAGGAGTGTGTGTGTGTGTGTGTCTGGAAGAGTGTGTGTGCATGTGGAAGAGTGTGTGTGTGTGTGTGGAGGAGAGTGTGTTTGTATGGAGGAGTGTGTGTTTGTGTGGAGGAGTGTGTGTGTGTGTGGAGGCGAGTGTGTGTTTGTGTGTATGTGTGTGTGTGGGGAGGAGAGTGTGTCTGTGTGTGTGGAGGAGAGAGTGTGTGTGTGGAGGAGAGTGTGTGTGTGTGTGTGGGAGGAGACTGTGTGTGTGTGGAGGAAAGTGTGTGCGGAGGAGAGTGTGTGTGTGTGTGTGTGGAGGAGAGTGTGAGTGGAGGCGTGCGTGTGGAGGAGAGTGTGTGTGGTTGAGTGTCTGTGTGTGGAGGAGTGTGGGTGTGTGGAGGAGTGTGTGTGTGTGGAGGAGTGTGTGTGTGGAGGAGTGTGTGTGTGGAGGAGTGTGTGTGTGTGGAGGAGTGTGTGTGTGTGGAGGAGTGTGTGTGTGTGGAGGAGTGTGTCTGTGTGGAGGAGTGTGTGTGTTTGTGGAGGAGTGTGTGTCTGTGGAGGAGTGTGTGTGTGTGTGTGTCTGGAAGAGTGTGTGTGCATGTGGAAGAGTGTGTGTGTGTGTGGAGGAATGTGTGTATGTGTGTGTGTGTGGAGGAGAGTGTGTGTGTGTGTGTGTGGAGGAGAGTGTGTGTGTGTGTGTGGAGGAGAGAGTGTGTGTGTGTGTGTGGAGGAGAGTGTGTGTATGTGTGTGTGTGGAGGAGAGTGTGTGTATGTGTGTGTGTGGAGGAGAGTGTGTGTGTGTGTGTGGAGGAGAGTGTGTGTGTGTGTGTGTGTGTGTGGAGGAGAGTGTGTGTGTGTGTGTGTGGAGGAGAGTGTGTGTGCATGGAGGAGGGTGTGTGTGTGTGTGTGGGTGGAGGAGGGTGTGTGTGTGTGGAGGAGGGTTTGTGTGTGTGTGTGGAGGAGGGTGTGTATGTGTGTGTGGAGGAGTGTGTGTGTAAGTGTGTGTGTGGAGGAGAGTGTGTGTGTGTGTGGAGGAGAGTGTGTGTGTGTGTGTGGAGGAGTGTGTGTGTGGAGGAGTGTGTGTGTGGAGGAGTGTGTGTGTGGAGGAGTGTGTGTGTGGAGGAGTGTGTGTGTGGAGGAGTGTGTGTGCGTCTGTGGAGGAGTGTGTGTGTGTGTGTGGAGGTGTGTGTGTGGAGGAGTGAGTGTGTGTGTGTGGAGGATTGTGTGTGTGTGTGGAGGAGTGTGTCTGTGTGGAGGAGTGTGTGTGTGTGTGTGTGGAGGAGTGTGTGTGTGTGTGGAGTAGAGTGTGTGTATTTGTGTGTGGAGGGGAGTGTGTGTGTGTGTGGAGGGGAGTGTGTGTGTGTGTGTGTGTGGAGGAGAGTGTGTGTGTGTGTGTGTGGAGGAGTGTGTGTGTGTGGAGGAATGTGTGTGTGTGTGGAGGAGAGTGTGTGTGTGTGTGTGTGTGTGTGGAGGAGAGTGTGTGTGTGTGGAGTGTGTGTGTGGAGGAGATTGTGTGTGTGTGTGTGGAGGAGAGTGTGTTTGTATGGAGGAGTGTGTGTTTGTGTGGAGGAGTGTGTGTGTGTGTGGAGGCGAGTGTGTGTTTGTGTGTATGTGTGTGTGTGGGGAGGAGAGTGTGTCTGTGTGTGTGGAGGAGAGAGTGTGTGTGTGGAGGAGAGTGTGTGTGTGTGTGTGGGAGGAGACTGTGTGTGTGTGGAGGAAAGTGTGTGTGGAGGAGAGTGTGAGTGGAGGCGTGCGTGTGGAGGAGAGTGTGTGTGGATGAGTGTCTGTGTGTGGAGGAGTGTGTGTGTGTGTGTGGAGGAGTGTGTGTGTGTGTGTGGAGGAGTGTGGGTGTGTGGAGGAGTGTGGGTGTGTGGAGGAGTGTGTGTGTGGAGGAGTGTGTGTGTGTGGAGGAGTGAGTGTGTGTGTGTGTGGAGGAGTGTGTGTGTGTGTGGAGGAGTGTGTGTGTGTGGAGGAGTGTGTCTGTGTGGAGGAGTGTGTGCGTTTGTGGAGGAGTGTGTGTCTGTGGAGGAGTGTGTGTGTGTGTGTGTCTGGAAGAGTGTGTGTGCATGTGGAAGAGTGTGTGTGTGTGTGTGGAGGAGAGTGTGTTTGTATGGAGGAGTGTGTGTTTGTGTGGAGGAGTGTGTGTGTGTGTGGAGGCGAGTGTGTGTTTGTGTGTATGTGTGTGTGTGGGGAGGAGAGTGTGTCTGTGTGTGTGGAGGAGAGAGTGTGTGTGTGGAGGAGAGTGTGTGTGTGTGTGTGGGAGGAGACTGTGTGTGTGTGGAGGAAAGTGTGTGCGGAGGAGAGTGTGTGTGTGTGTGTGTGGAGGAGAGTGTGAGTGGAGGCGTGCGTGTGGAGGAGAGTGTGTGTGGTTGAGTGTCTGTGTGTGGAGGAGTGTGGGTGTGTGGAGGAGTGTGTGTGTGTGGAGGAGTGTGTGTGTGGAGGAGTGTGTGTGTGGAGGAGTGTGTGTGTGTGGAGGAGTGTGTGTGTGTGGAGGAGTGTGTGTGTGTGGAGGAGTGTGTCTGTGTGGAGGAGTGTGTGTGTTTGTGGAGGAGTGTGTGTCTGTGGAGGAGTGTGTGTGTGTGTGTGTCTGGAAGAGTGTGTGTGCATGTGGAAGAGTGTGTGTGTGTGTGGAGGAATGTGTGTATGTGTGTGTGTGTGGAGGAGAGTGTGTGTGTGTGTGTGGAGGAGAGTGTGTGTGTGTGTGTGGAGGAGAGAGTGTGTGTGTGTGTGTGGAGGAGAGTGTGTGTATGTGTGTGTGTGGAGGAGAGTGTGTGTATGTGTGTGTGTGGAGGAGAGTGTGTGTGTGTGTGTGGAGGAGAGTGTGTGTGTGTGTGTGTGTGTGGAGGAGAGTGTGTGTGTGTGTGTGTGGAGGAGAGTGTGTGTGCATGGAGGAGGGTGTGTGTGTGTGTGTGGGTGGAGGAGGGTGTGTGTGTGTGGAGGAGGGTTTGTGTGTGTGTGTGGAGGAGGGTGTGTATGTGTGTGTGGAGGAGTGTGTGTGTAAGTGTGTGTGTGGAGGAGAGTGTGTGTGTGTGTGGAGGAGAGTGTGTGTGTGTGTGTGGAGGAGTGTGTGTGTGTGTGTGTGGAGGAGTGTGTGTGTGGAGGAGTGTGTGTGTGGAGGAGTGTGTGTGTGGAGGAGTGTGTGTGTGGAGGAGTGTGTGTGTGGAGGAGTGTGTGTGTGGAGGAGTGTGTGTGCGTCTGTGGAGGAGTGTGTGTGTGTGTGTGTGGAGGAGTGTGTGTGTGTGTGTGTGTGGAGGAGTGTGTGTGTGTGTGTGGAGGAGTGTGTGTGTGTGTCTGGAGGAGTGTGTGCGTGTGTGTCTGGAGGAGTGTGTGTCTGGAGGAGTGTGTGTGTGTGGAGGAGTGTGTGTGTGTGGAGGAGTGTGTGTGTGTGGAGGAGTGTGTGTGTGTGGAGGAGTGTGTGTGTGTGGAGGAGTGTGTGTGTGTGGAGGAGTGTGTGTTTGTGGAGGAGTGTGTGTGTGTGTGGAGGAGTGTTCGTGTGTGTGTGGAGGAGTGTGTGTGTGTGGAGGGATGTGAGTGTGTGTGGTGGAGGGTGTGTGTTTGTCTGGAAGAGTGTGTGTATGTGGAAGAGTCTGTGTGTATGTGGAAGAGTCTGTGTGTGTGTGGAGGAATGTGTGTGGAGGAGAGTGTGTGTGTGTGGAGGAGAGTGTGTGTGTGTGGAGGAGAGTATGTGTGTGTGTGGAGGAGAGTGTGTGTGTGTGTGTAGGAGAGTGTGTGTGTGTGTGTATGTGTGTGTGTGGAGGAGAGTGTGTGTATGTGTGTGTGTGGAGGAGAGTATGTGTATGTGTGTGTGTGGAGGAGAGTGTGTGTGTGGAAGAGTGTGTGTGTATGTGGAAGAGTGTGTGTGTATGTGGAAGAGTGTGTGTGTGTGTGGAGGAATATGTGTATGTGTGTGTGTGTGGAGGAGATTGTGTGTGTGTGTGTGTGTGTGTGGAGGAGAGTGTGTGTGTGTGTGTGTGGAGGAGAGTGTGTGTATGTGTGTGTGTGGAGGAGAGTGTGTGTGTGTGTGTGGAGGAGAGTGTGTGTGCGTGGAGGAGGGTGTGTGTGTGTGTGGGTGGAGGAGGGTGTGTGTGTGTGGAGGAGGGTTTGTGTGTGTGTGTGGAGGAGGGTGTGTATGTGTGTGTGGAGGAGTGTGTGTGTAAGTGTGTGTGTGGAGGAGAGTGTGTGTGTGTGTGTGGAGGAGAGTGTGTGTGTGTGTGTGGACGAGTGTGTGTGTGGAGGAGTGTGTGTGTGTCTGTGGAGGAGTGTGTGTGTGTCTGTGGAGGAGTGTGTGTGTGTGTGGAGGAGTGTGTGTGTGTGTGTCTGGAGGAGTGTGTGTGTGTGGAGGAGTGTGTGTGTGTGGAGGAGTGTGTGTGTGTGGAGGAGTGTGTGTGTGGAGGAGTGTGTGTGTGGAGGAGTGTGTGTGTGTGGAGGAGTGTGTGTGTGGAGGAGTGTGTGTGTGGAGGAGTGTGTGTGTGTGGAGGAGTGTGTGTGTGTGGAGGAGTGTGTGTGTGTGGAGGAGTGTGTCTGTGTGGAGGAGTGTGTGTGTTTGTGGAGGAGTGTGTGTCTGTGGAGGAGTGTGTGTGTGTGTGTGTCTGGAAGAGTGTGTGTGCATGTGGAAGAGTGTGTGTGTGTGTGGAGGAATGTGTGTATGTGTGTGTGTGTGGAGGAGAGTGTGTGTGTGTGTGTGGAGGAGAGTGTGTGTGTGTGTGTGGAGGAGAGAGTGTGTGTGTGTGTGTGTGGAGGAGAGTGTGTGTATGTGTGTGTGTGGAGGAGAGTGTGTGTATGTGTGTGTGTGGAGGAGAGTGTGTGTGTGTGTGTGGAGGAGAGTGTGTGTGTGTGTGTGTGTGTGGAGGAGAGTGTGTGTGTGTGTGTGTGGAGGAGAGTGTGTGTGCATGGAGGAGGGTGTGTGTGTGTGTGTGGGTGGAGGAGGGTGTGTGTGTGTGGAGGAGGGTTTGTGTGTGTGTGTGGAGGAGGGTGTGTATGTGTGTGTGGAGGAGTGTGTGTGTAAGTGTGTGTGTGGAGGAGAGTGTGTGTGTGTGTGGAGGAGAGTGTGTGTGTGTGTGTGGAGGAGTGTGTGTGTGGAGGAGTGTGTGTGCGTCTGTGGAGGAGTGTGTGTGTGTGTGTGTGGAGGAGTGTGTGTGTGTGTGTGTGTGTGTGGAGGAGTGTGTGTGTGTGTGTGGAGGAGTGTGTGTGTGTGTCTGGAGGAGTGTGTGCGTGTGTGTCTGGAGGAGTGTGTGTGTGGAGGAGTGTGTGTGTGTGGAGGAGTGTGTGTGTGTGGAGGAGTGTGTGTGTGTGGAGGAGTGTGTGTGTGTGGAGGAGTGTGTGTTTGTGGAGGAGTGTGTGTGTGTGTGGAGGAGTGTTCGTGTGTGTGTGGAGGAGTGTGTGTGTGTGTGTGGAGGGATGTGAGTGTGTGTGGTGGAGGGTGTGTGTTTGTCTGGAAGAGTGTGTGTATGTGGAAGAGTCTGTGTGTATGTGGAAGAGTCTGTGTGTGTGTGGAGGAATGTGTGTGGAGGAGAGTGTGTGTGTGTGGAGGAGAGTGTGTGTGTGTGTGGAGGAGAGTGTGTGTGTGTGTGTAGGAGAGTGTGTGTGTGTGTGTATGTGTGTGTGTGGAGGAGAGTGTGTGTATGTGTGTGTGTGGAGGAGAGTGTGTGTATGTGTGTGTGTGGAGGAGAGTGTGTGTGTGGAAGAGTGTGTGTGTATGTGGAAGAGTGTGTGTGTATGTGGAAGAGTGTGTGTGTGTGTGGAGGAATATGTGTATGTGTGGAGGAGATTGTGTGTGTGTGTGTGTGTGTGTGGAGGAGAGTGTGTGTGTGTGTGTGTGGAGGAGAGTGTGTGTATGTGTGTGTGTGGAGGAGAGTGTGTGTGTGTGTGTGGAGGAGAGTGTGTGTGCGTGGAGGAGGGTGTGTGTGTGTGTGGGTGGAGGAGGGTGTGTGTGTGTGGAGGAGGGTTTGTGTGTGTGTGTGGAGGAGGGTGTGTATGTGTGTGTGGAGGAGTGTGTGTGTAAGTGTGTGTGTGGAGGAGAGTGTGTGTGTGTGTGTGGAGGAGAGTGTGTGTGTGTGTGTGTGTGGACGAGTGTGTGTGTGGAGGAGTGTGTGTGTGTCTGTGGAGGAGTGTGTGTGTGTCTGTGGAGGAGTGTGTGTGTGTGTGGAGGAGTGTGTGTGTGTGTGTCTGGAGGAGTGTGTGTGTGTGGAGGAGTGTGTGTGTGTGGAGGAGTGTGTGTGTGTGGAGGAGTGTGTGTGTGGAGGAGTGTGTGTGTGGAGGAGTGTGTGTGTGTGGAGGAGTGTGTGTGTGTGTGTGTGTGGAGGAGTGTGTGTGTGTGTGGAGGAGTGTGTGTGGAGGAGATCGTGTGTGTGTGTGTGGAGGAGAGTGTGTTTGTATGGAGGAGTGTGTGTTTGTGTGGAGGAGTGTGTGTGTGTGTGGAGGCGAGTGTGTGTATGTGTGTGTGTGGGGAGGAGAGTGTGTCTGTGTGTGTGGAGGAGAGAGTGTGTGTGTGGAGGAGAGTGTGTGTGTGTGTGTGTGGGTGTGTGGAGGAGACTGTGTGTGTGTGGAGGAGAGTGTGTGTGTGTGGAGGAGAGTGTGAGTGGAGGCGTGCGTGTGGAGGAGAGTGTGTGTGGATGAGTGTCTGTGTGTGGAGGAGTGTGTGTGTGTGTGTGTGGAGGAGTGTGGGTGTGTGGAGGAGTGTGTGTGTGTGGAGGAGTGTGTGTGTGGAGGAGTATGTGTGTGTGGAGGAGTGAGTGTGTGTGTGTGTGGAGGAGTGTGTGTGTGTGGAGGAGAGTGTGTGTGTGTGGAGGAGTGTGTGTGTTTGTGGAGGAGTGTGTCTCTGTGGAGGAGTGTGTGTGTGTGTCTGGAAGAGTGTGTGTGTATGTGGAAGAGTGTGTGTGTGTGTGGAGGAATGTGTGTATGTGTGTGTGTGTGGAGGAGAGTGTGTGTGTGTGTGTGTGTGTGGAGGAGAGTGTGTGTGTGTGGAGGAGAGTGTGTGTGTGTGTGTGTGTGTGTGTGGAGGAGAGTGTGTGTGTGTGTGTGTGTGTGTGTGTGTGTGGAGGAGAGTGTGTGTGTGGAGGAGAGTGTGTGTATGTGTGTGTGGAGGAGAGTGTGTGTATGTGTGTGGAGGAGAGTGTGTGCGTGGAGGAGGGTGTGTGTGTGTGTGGGTGGAGGAGGGTGTGTGTGTGTGGAGGAGGGTTTGTGTGTGTGTGTGGAGGAGGGTGTGTATGTGTGTGTGGAGGAGTGTGTGTGTAAGTGTGTGTGTGGAGGAGAGTGCGTGTGTGTGTGTGGAGGAGTGTGTGTGTGGAGGAGTGTGTGTGTGTCTGTGGAGGAGTGTGTGTGTGTGTGTGTGGAGGAGTGTGTGTGTGTGTGTGTGTGTGGAGGAGTGTGTGTGTGTGTGTCTGGAGGAGTGTGTGCGTGTGTGTCTGGAGGAGTGTGTGCGTGTGTGTCTGGAGGAGTGTGTGCGTGTGTGTCTGGAGGAGTGTGTGTGTGTGGAGGAGTGTGTGTGTGTGTGTGGAGGAGTGTGTGTGTGTGTGGAGGAGTGTGTGTGTGTGTGTGGAGGAGTGTGTGTGTGTGTGGAGGAGTGTTCGTGTGTGTGTGGAAGAGTGTGTGTGTGGAAGAGTGTGTGTGTGGAGGAGTGTGTGTGTGTGGAGGAGTGTGTGTGTGTGTGTCTGTGGAGGAATGTGTGTGAGTGTGTGTGTGTGTATGGAGTGTGTGTGTGTGTGTGGAGGAGTGTGTGTGTGTGTGTGGAGGTGAGTGTGTTTGTGTGGAGGAGAGTGTGTGTGTGTGTGTGTGGAGGAAAGTGTGTGTATGTGGAGGAGAAGAGTGTGTGTTTATGGAGGATTGAGTGTGTGTGTGTGTGTGGAGGAGTGTGTGTGTGTGTGTGTGTGTGTGGAGGAGTGTGTGTGTGTGTCTGTGGAGGAGTGTGTGTGGAGGAGTGTGTGTGTGTGTTTGTGGAGGAGAGTGAGTGTGTGTGCAGGAGAGTGAGTGTGTGTGGAGGAGAATGTGTGTGTGTGGAGGTGTGTGTGTGTGTGTGTGGAGGAGTGTGTGTGTGTGTGGTGGAGTGTGTGTGTGTGTTGAGGAGTGTGTGTGTGTGTGTGGAGGGGTGTGTGTGTGTGTGGAGGGGTGTGTGTGTATGTGGAGGAGTGTGTGTGTGTGGAGTAGAGTGTGTATTTGTGTGTGGAGGAGAGTGTGTATTTGTGTGTGGAGGAGAGTGTGTGTGCATGTGGAGCAGAGTGTGTGCGTGTGGAGGAGAGTTTGTGTGTGTGTGGAGGAGAGTTTGTGTGTGTGTGGAGGAGTGTGTGTGTGGAGGAGTGTGTGTGTGTGTGTGTGTGGAGTAGAGTGTGTGTATTTGTGTGTGGAAGAGAGTCTGTGTGTGTGGAGGGGAGTGTGTGTGTGTGTGTGGAGGAGAGTGTGTGTGTGTGTGTGTGTGTGGAGGAGAGTGTGTGTGTGTGTGTGTGTGGAGGAGTGTGTGTGTGTGTGGAGGAGTGTGTGTGTGTGTGGAGTGTGTGTGTGTGTGGAGGAGTGTGTGTGTGTGTGGAGGAGAGTGTGTGTGTGTGGAGGAGAGTGTGTGTGTGTGTGTGGAGGAGAGTGTATGTGTGGAGGAAAGTGTGTGTGGAGGAGAGTGTGTATGTGTGTGTGTGCAGGAGAGTGTGAGTGGAGGCGTGTGTGTGGAGGAGAGTGTGTGTGTGTGTGTGTGTGTGTGGATGAGTGTGTGTGGAGGAGTGTGTGTGTGTGTGGAGGAGAGTGTGTGTGTGTGGAGGAGAGTGTGTTTGTGTGGAGGAGTGTGTGTTTGTGTGGAGGAGTGTGTGTGTGTGCTTGTGGAGGAGAGTGTGTGCGTGTGTGTGCGTGGAGGAGAGTGTGTGCGTGTGTGTGTGGGGAGAAGAGTGTGTGTATGTGTGTGTGTGTGTGGAGGAGAGTGTGTCTGTGTGTGTGTGGAGGACAGAGTGTGTGTGTGTGGGGAGGATACTGTGTGTGTGGAGGAGAGTGTGTGTGTGTGTGTGTGGAGGAGAGTGGAGGAGACTTTGTGTGTGTGGAGGAAAGTGTGTCTGGAGGAGAGTGTGTGTGGAGGTGTGTGTGGATGAGTGTGTGTGTGTGGAGGAGTGTGTGTGTGTGGAGGAGTGTGTCTGTGTGGAGGAGTATGTGTGTGTGGAGGAGTGAGTGTGTGTGTGTGGAGGAGTGTGTGTGTGTGTGGAGGAGTGTGTCTGTGTGGAGGAGTGTGTGTGTGTGTGTGTGTGTGGAGGAGTGTGTGTGTGTGTGGAGTAGAGTGTGTGTATTTGTGTGTGGAGGGGAGTGTGTGTGTGTGTGGAGGGGAGTGTGTGTGTGTGTGGAGGAGAGTGTGTGTGTGTGTGTGTGGAGGAGTGTGTGTGTGTGTGGAGGAATGTGTGTGTGTGTGGAGGAGAGTGTGTGTGTGTGTGTGTGTGTGTGTGTGTGGAGGAGAGTGTGTGTGTGTGGAGATTGTGTGTGTGTGTGTGTGGAGGAGAGTGTGTTTGTATGGAGGAGTGTGTGTTTGTGTGGAGGAGTGTGTGTGTGTGTGGAGGCGAGTGTGTGTTTGTGTGTATGTGTGTGTGTGGGGAGGAGAGTGTGTCTGTGTGTGTGGAGGAGAGAGTGTGTGTGTGGAGGAGAGTGTGTGTGTGTGTGTGGGAGGAGACTGTGTGTGTGTGGAGGAAAGTGTGTGTGGAGGAGAGTGTGTGTGTGTGTGTGGAGGAGAGTGTGAGTGGAGGCGTGCGTGTGGAGGAGAGTGTGTGTGGATGAGTGTCTGTGTGTGGAGGAGTGTGTGTGTGTGTGTGGAGGAGTGTGGGTGTGTGGAGGAGTGTGTGTGTGTGGAGGAGTGTGTGTGTGGAGGAGTGTGTGTGTGTGGAGGAGTGAGTGTGTGTGTGTGTGGAGGAGTGTGTGTGTGTGTGGAGGAGTGTGTGTGTGTGGAGGAGTGTGTCTGTGTGGAGGAGTGTGTCTGTGTGGAGGAGTGTGTGTGTTTGTGGAGGTGTGTGTGTCTGTGGAGGAGTGTGTGTGTGTGTGTGTCTGGAAGAGTGTGTGTGCATGTGGAAGAGTGTGTGTGTGTGTGTGGAGGAGAGTGTGTTTGTATGGAGGAGTGTGTGTTTGTGTGGAGGAGTGTGTGTGTGTGTGGAGGCGAGTGTGTGTTTGTGTGTATGTGTGTGTGTGGGGAGGAGAGTGTGTCTGTGTGTGTGGAGGAGAGTGTGTGTGTGTGTGTGGGAGGAGACTGTGTGTGTGTGGAGGAAAGTGTGTGTGGAGGAGAGAGTGTGAGTGGAGGCGTGCGTGTGGAGGAGAGTGTGTGTGGATGAGTGTCTGTGTGTGGAGGAGTGTGTGTGTGTGTGTGGAGGAGTGTGGGTGTGTGGAGGAGTGTGGGTGTGTGGAGGAGTGTGTGTGTGTGGAGGAGTGTGTGTGTGGAGGAGTGTGTGTGTGTGGAGGAGTGTGTGTGTGTGTGGAGGAGAGTGTGTGTGTGTGTGTGGAGGAGAGTGGAGGAGACTTTGTGTGTGTGGAGGAAAGTGTGTCTGGAGGAGAGTGTGTGTGGAGGTGTGTGTGGATGAGTGTGTGTGTGTGGAGGAGTGTGTGTGTGTGGAGGAGTGTGTCTGTGTGGAGGAGTATGTGTGTGTGGAGGAGTGAGTGTGTGTGTGTGGAGGAGTGTGTGTGTGTGTGGAGGAGTGTGTCTGTGTGGAGGAGTGTGTGTGTGTGTGTGTGTGTGGAGGAGTGTGTGTGTGTGTGGAGTAGAGTGTGTGTATTTGTGTGTGGAGGGGAGTGTGTGTGTGTGTGGAGGGGAGTGTGTGTGTGTGTGTGTGGAGGAGAGTGTGTGTGTGTGTGTGTGGAGGAGTGTGTGTGTGTGTGGAGGAATGTGTGTGTGTGTGGAGGAGAGTGTGTGTGTGTGGAGGAGAGTGTGTGTGTGTGGAGTGTGTGTGTGGAGGAGATTGTGTGTGTGTGTGTGGAGGAGAGTGTGTTTGTATGGAGGAGTGTGTGTTTGTGTGGAGGAGTGTGTGTGTGTGTGGAGGCGAGTGTGTGTTTGTGTGTATGTGTGTGTGTGGGGAGGAGAGTGTGTCTGTGTGTGTGGAGGAGAGAGTGTGTGTGTGGAGGAGAGTGTGTGTGTGTGTGTGGGAGGAGACTGTGTGTGTGTGGAGGAAAGTGTGTGTGGAGGAGAGTGTGTGTGTGTGTGTGGAGGAGAGTGTGAGTGGAGGCGTGCGTGTGGAGGAGAGTGTGTGTGGATGAGTGTCTGTGTGTGGAGGAGTGTGTGTGTGTGTGTGGAGGAGTGTGGGTGTGTGGAGGAGTGTGTGTGTGTGGAGGAGTGTGTGTGTGGAGGAGTGTGTGTGTGTGGAGGAGTGAGTGTATGTGTGTGTGGAGGAGTGTGTGTGTGTGTGGAGGAGTGTGTGTGTGTGGAGGAGTGTGTGTGTTTGTGGAGGAGTGTGTGTCTGTGGAGGAGTGTGTGTGTGTGTGTGTCTGGAAGAGTGTGTGTGCATGTGGAAGAGTGTGTGTGTGTGTGTGGAGGAGAGTGTGTTTTTATGGAGGAGTGTGTGTTTGTGTGGAGGAGTGCGTGTGTGTGTGGAGGCGAGTGTGTGTTTGTGTGTATGTGTGTGTGTGGGGAGGAGAGTGTGTCTGTGTGTGTGGAGGAGAGAGTGTGTGTGTGGAGGAGAAGAGTGTGTGTTTATGGAGGATTGAGTGTGTGTGTGTGTGTGGAGGAGTGTGTGTGTGTGTGTGGAGTGTGTGTGTGTGTCTGTGGAGGAGTGTGTGTGGAGGAGTGTGTGTGTGTGTTTGTGGAGGAGTGTGTGTGTGGAGGTGTGTGTGTGTGTGTGTGGAGGAGAGTGAGTGTGTGTGCAGGAGAGTGAGTGTGTGTGGAGGAGAATGTGTGTGTGTGGAGGTGTGTGTGTGTGTGTGTGGAGGAGTGTGTGTGTGTGTGGTGGAGTGTGTGTGTGTGTTGAGGAGTGTGTGTGTGTGTGTGGAGGGGTGTGTGTGTATGTGGAGGAGTGTGTGTGTGTGGAGTAGAGTGTGTATTTGTGTGTGGAGGAGAGTGTGTATTTGTGTGTGGAGGAGAGTGTGTGTGCATGTGGAGCAGAGTGTGTGCGTGTGGAGGAGAGTTTGTGTGTGTGTGGAGGAGAGTTTGTGTGTGTGTGGAGGAGTGTGTGTGTGTGTGGAGGAGTGTGTGTGTGGAGGAGTGTGTGTGTGTGTGTGTGTGGAGTAGAGTGTGTGTATTTGTGTGTGGAGGAGAGTGTGTGTGTGTGTGGAAGAGAGTCTGTGTGTGTGGAGGGGAGTGTGTGTGTGTGTGTGTGTGTGTGTGGAGGAGAGTGTGTGTGTGTGTGTGTGTGTGGAGGAGTGTGTGTGTGTGTGGAGTGTGTGTGTGTGTGTGGAGGAGTGTGTGTGTGTGTGGAGGAGAGTGTGTGTGTGTGGAGGAGAGTGTGTGTGTGTGTGTGTGTGGAGGAGAGTGTATGTGTGGAGGAAAGTGTGTGTGGAGGAGAGTGTGTATGTGTGTGTGTGCAGGAGAGTGTGAGTGGAGGCGTGTGTGTGGAGGAGAGTGTGTGTGTGTGTGTGTGTGGATGAGTGTGTGTGGAGGAGTGTGTGTGTGTGGAGGAGTGTGTGTGTGTGTGGAGGAGTGTGTGTGTGTGTGGAGGAGAGTGTGTGTGTGTGGAGGAGAGTGTGTGTGTGGAGGAGAGTGTGTTTGTGTGGAGGAGTGTGTGTTTGTGTGGAGGAGTGTGTGTGTGTGTTTGTGGAGGAGAGTGTGTGCGTGTGTGTGCGTGGAGGAGAGTGTCTGTGTGTGTGTGTGGGGAGAAGAGTGTGTGTATGTGTGTGTGTGTGGAGGAGAGTGTGTCTGTGTGTGTGTGGAGGACAGAGTGTGTGTGTGTGGGGAGGATACTGTGTGTGTGGAGGAGAGTGTGTGTGTGTGTGTGTGGAGGAGAGTGGAGGAGACTTTCTGTGTGTGGAGGAAAGTGTGTCTGGAGGAGAGTGTGTGTGGAGGAGTGTGTGTGTGTGGAGGAGTGTGTCTGTGTGGAGGAGTATGTGTGTGTGGAGGAGTGAGTGTGTGTGTGTGGAGGAGTGTGTGTGTGTGTGGAGGAGTGTGTGTGTGTGTGGAGGAGTGTGTGTGTGTGTGGAGGAGTGTGTGTGTGTGGAGGAGTGTGTGTGTGTGTGTGTGGAGGAGTGTGTGTGTGTGTGGAGTAGAGTGTGTGTATTTGTGTGTGGAGGGGAGTGTGTGTGTGTGTGTGTGGAGGAGAGTGTGTGTGTGTGTGTGTGGAGGAGTGTGTGTGTGTGTGGAGGAATGTGTGTGTGTGTGGAGGAGAGTGTGTGTGTGTGTGTGTGTGTGTGGAGGAGAGTGTGTGTGTGTGGAGTGTGTGTGTGGAGGAGATTGTGTGTGTGTGTGTGGAGGAGAGTGTGTTTGTATGGAGGAGTGTGTGTTTGTGTGGAGGAGTGTGTGTGTGTGTGGAGGCGAGTGTGTGTTTGTGTGTATGTGTGTGTGTGGGGAGGAGAGTGTGTATGTGTGTGTGGAGGAGAGAGTGTGTGTGTGGAGGAGAGTGTGTGTGTGTGTGTGGAGGAGAGAGTGTGTGTGTGTGTGTGTGGAGGAGAGTGTGTGTATGTGTGTGTGTGGAGGAGAGTGTGTGTATGTGTGTGTGTGGAGGAGAGTGTGTGTGTGTGGAGCAGAGTGTGTGTGTGTGGAGGAGAGTGTGTGTGTGTGTGTGTGGAGGAGAGTGTGTGTGCATGGAGGAGGGTGTGTGTGTGTGTGTGGGTGGAGGAGGGTGTGTGTGTGTGGAGGAGGGTTTGTGTGTGTGTGTGGAGGAGGGTTTGTGTGTGTGTGTGGAGGAGTGTGTGTGTAAGTGTGTGTGTGGAGGAGAGTGTGTGTGTGGAGGAGAGTGTGTGTGTGTGTGTGTGTGGAGGAGTGTGTGTGTGGAGGAGTGTGTGTGCGTCTGTGGAGGAGTGTGTGTGTGTGGAGGAGTGTGTGTGTGTGTGTGTGTGTCTGGAGGAGTGTGTGCGTGTGTGTCTGGAGGAGTGTGTGTGTGGAGGAGTGTGTGTGTGTGGAGGACTGTGTGTGTGTGGAGGAGTGTGTGTGTGTGTGTGTGTTTGTGGAGGAGTATGTGTGTGTGTGGAGGAGTGTTCGTGTGTGTGTGGAGGAGTGTGTGTGTGTGTGTGTGGAGGGATGTGAGTGTGTGTGGTGGAGGGTGTGTGTTTGTCTGGAAGAGTGTGTGTATGTGGAAGAGTCTGTGTGTATGTGGAAGAGTCTGTGTGTGTGTGGAGGAATGTGTGTGGAGGAGAGTGTGTGTGTGTGGAGGAGAGTGTGTGTGTGTGTGGAGGAGAGTGTGTGTGTGTGTGGAGGAGAGTGTGTGTGTGTGTGGAGGAGAGTGTGTGTGTGTGTGTATGTGTGTGTGTGGAGGAGAGTGTGTGTATGTGTGTGTGTGGAGGAGAGTGTGTGTATGTGTGTGTGTGGAGGAGAGTGTGTGTGTGGAGGAGAGTGTGTGTGTGTGGAAGAGTGTGTGTGTATGTGGAAGAGTGTGTGTGTATGTGGAAGAGTGTGTGTGTGTGTGGAGGAATGTGTGTATGTGTGTGTGTGTGGAGGAGATTGTGTGTGTGTGTGTGTGTGGAGGAGAGTGTGTGTGTGTGTGGAGGAGAGTGTGTGTGTGTGTGTGTGTGGAGGAGAGTGTGTGTGTGTGTGTGTGGAGGAGAGTGTGTGTATGTGTGTGTGGAGGAGAGTGTGTGTATGTGTGTGTGTGGAGGAGAGTGTGTGTGTGTGTGTGGAGGAGAGTGTGTGTGTGTGTGTGTGGAGGAGAGTGTGTGTGCGTGGAGGAGGGTGTGTGTGTGTGTGTGGGTGGAGGAGGGTGTGTGTGTGTGGAGGAGGGTTTGTGTGTGTGTGTGGAGGAGGGTGTGTATGTGTGTGTGGAGGAGTGTGTGTGTAAGTGTGTGTGTGGAGGAGAGTGTGTGTGTGTGTGGAGGAGAGTGTGTGTGTGTGTGGAGGAGAGTGTGTGTGTGTGGACGAGTGTGTGTGTGGAGGAGTGTGTGTGTGTCTGTGGAGGAGTGTGTGTGTGTGTGTGTCTGGAGGAGTGTGTGTGTGTGGAGGAGTGTGTGTGTGTGGAGGAGTGTGTGTGTGGAGGAGTGTGTGTGTGGAGGAGTGTGTGTGTGGAGGAGTGTGTGTGTGGAGGAGTGTGTGTGTGTGGAGGAGTGTGTGTGTGTGTGTGTGTGGAGGAGTGTGTGTGTGTGTGGAGGAGTGTGTGTGTGTGTGGAGGAGTGTGTGTGTGTGTGGAGGAGTGTGTGTGGAGGAGATCGTGTGTGTGTGTGTGGAGGAGAGTGTGTTTGTATGGAGGAGTGTGTGTTTGTGTGGAGGAGTGTGTGTGTGTGTGGAGGCGAGTGTGTGTTTGTGTGTATGTGTGTGTGTGGGGAGGAGAGTGTGTCTGTGTGTGTGGAGGAGACTGTGTGTGTGTGGAGGAGAGTGTGTGTGTGTGTGTGGAGGAGAGTGTGAGTGGAGGCGTGCGTGTGGAGGAGAGTGTGTGTGGAGGAGAGTGTGTGTGGATGAGTGTCTGTGTGTGGAGGAGTGTGTGTGTGTGTGTGTGGAGGAGTGTGGGTGTGTGGAGGAGTGTGTGTGTGTGGAGGAGTGTGTGTGTGTGGAGGAGTGTGTGTGTGTGGAGGAGTGAGTGTGTGTGTGTGTGGAGGAGTGTGTGTGTGTGTGGAGGAGTGTGTATGTGTGTGGAGGAGAGTGTGTGCGTGGAGGAGGGTGTGTGTGTGTGTGGGTGGAGGAGGGTGTGTGTGTGTGGAGGAGGATTTGTGTGTGTGGAGGTGTGTGTGTGTGTGTGTGGAGGAGTGTGTGTGTGTTGTGTGGAGTGTGTGTGTGTGTTGAGGAGTGTGTGTGTGTGTGTGGAGGGGTGTGTGTGTATGTGGAGGAGTGTGTGTGTGTGGAGTAGAGTGTGTATTTGTGTGTGGAGGAGAGTGTGTATTTGTGTGTGGAGGAGAGTGTGTGTGCATGTGGAGCAGAGTGTGTGCGTGTGGAGCAGAGCGTGTGCGTGTGGAGGAGAGTTTGTGTGTGTGTGGAGGAGAGTTTGTGTGTGTGTGGAGGAGTGTGTGTGTGTGTGGAGGAGTGTGTGTGTGGAGGAGTGTGTGTGTGTGTGTGTGTGTGGAGTAGAGTGTGTGTATTTGTGTGTGGAGGAGAGTGTGTGTGTGTGTAGAAGAGAGTCTGTGTGTGTGGAGGGGAGTGTGTGTGTGTGTGTGGAGGAGAGTGTGTGTGTGTGTGTGTGTGTGTGTGTGGAGGAGAGTGTGTGTGTGCGTGTGTGTGTGTGTGTGTGGAGGAGTGTGTGTGTGTGTGGAGTGTGTGTGTGTGTGGAGGAGTGTGTGTGTGTGTGGAGGAGAGTGTGTGTGTGTGGAGGAGAGTGTGTGTGTGTGTGTGTGGAGGAGAGTGTATGTGTGGAGGAAAGTGTGTGTGGAGGAGAGTGTGTATGTGTGTGTGTGCAGGAGAGTGTGAGTGGAGGCGTGTGTGTGGAGGAGAGTGTGTGTGTGTGTGTGTGTGTGTGGATGAGTGTGTGTGGAGGAGTGTGTGTGTGTGTGGAGGAGTGTGTGTGTGTGTGGAGGAGAGTGTGTGTGTGTGGAGGAGAGTGTGTGTGTGTGGAGGAGAGTGTGTTTGTGTGGAGGAGTGTGTGTTTGTGTGGAGGAGTGTGTGTGTGTGTTTGTGGAGGAGAGTGTGTGCGTGTGTGTGCGTGGAGGAGAGTGTGTGTGTGTGTGTGTGGGGAGAAGAGTGTGTGTGTGTGTGTGTGGAGGAGAGTGTGTCTGTGTGTGTGTGGAGGACAGAGTGTGTGTGTGTGGGGAGGATACTGTGTGTGTGGAGGAGAGTGTGTGTGTGTGTGTGTGGAGGAGAGTGGAGGAGACTTTGTGTGTGTGGAGGAAAGTGTGTCTGGAGGAGAGTGTGTGTGGAGGTGTGTGTGGATGAGTGTGTGTGTGTGGAGGAGTGTGTGTGTGTGGAGGAGTGTGTCTGTGTGGAGGAGTATGTGTGTGTGGAGGAGTGAGTGTGTGTGTGTGGAGGAGTGTGTGTGTGTGTGGAGGAGTGTGTCTGTGTGGAGGAGTGTGTGTGTGTGTGTGTGGAGGAGTGTGTGTGTGTGTGGAGTAGAGTGTGTGTATTTGTGTGTGGAGGGGAGTGTGTGTGTGTGTGGAGGGGAGTGTGTGTGTGTGTGTGTGTGGAGGAGAGTGTGTGTGTGTGTGTGTGGAGGAGTGTGTGTGTGTGGAGGAATGTGTGTGTGTGTGGAGGAGAGTGTGTGTGTGTGTGTGTGTGTGTGGAGGAGAGTGTGTGTGTGTGGAGTGTGTGTGTGGAGGAGATTGTGTGTGTGTGTGTGGAGGAGAGTGTGTTTGTATGGAGGAGTGTGTGTTTGTGTGGAGGAGTGTGTGTGTGTGTGGAGGCGAGTGTGTGTTTGTGTGTATGTGTGTGTGTGGGGAGGAGAGTGTGTCTGTGTGTGTGGAGGAGAGAGTGTGTGTGTGGAGGAGAGTGTGTGTGTGTGTGTGGGAGGAGACTGTGTGTGTGTGGAGGAAAGTGTGTGTGGAGGAGAGTGTGAGTGGAGGCGTGCGTGTGGAGGAGAGTGTGTGTGGATGAGTGTCTGTGTGTGGAGGAGTGTGTGTGTGTGTGTGTGGAGGAGTGTGTGTGTGTGTGTGGAGGAGTGTGGGTGTGTGGAGGAGTGTGGGTGTGTGGAGGAGTGTGTGTGTGGAGGAGTGTGTGTGTGTGGAGGAGTGAGTGTGTGTGTGTGTGGAGGAGTGTGTGTGTGTGTGGAGGAGTGTGTGTGTGTGGAGGAGTGTGTCTGTGTGGAGGAGTGTGTGCGTTTGTGGAGGAGTGTGTGTCTGTGGAGGAGTGTGTGTGTGTGTGTGTCTGGAAGAGTGTGTGTGCATGTGGAAGAGTGTGTGTGTGTGTGTGGAGGAGAGTGTGTTTGTATGGAGGAGTGTGTGTTTGTGTGGAGGAGTGTGTGTGTGTGTGGAGGCGAGTGTGTGTTTGTGTGTATGTGTGTGTGTGGGGAGGAGAGTGTGTCTGTGTGTGTGGAGGAGAGAGTGTGTGTGTGGAGGAGAGTGTGTGTGTGTGTGTGGGAGGAGACTGTGTGTGTGTGGAGGAAAGTGTGTGCGGAGGAGAGTGTGTGTGTGTGTGTGTGGAGGAGAGTGTGAGTGGAGGCGTGCGTGTGGAGGAGAGTGTGTGTGGTTGAGTGTCTGTGTGTGGAGGAGTGTGGGTGTGTGGAGGAGTGTGTGTGTGTGGAGGAGTGTGTGTGTGGAGGAGTGTGTGTGTGGAGGAGTGTGTGTGTGTGGAGGAGTGTGTGTGTGTGGAGGAGTGTGTGTGTGTGGAGGAGTGTGTCTGTGTGGAGGAGTGTGTGTGTTTGTGGAGGAGTGTGTGTCTGTGGAGGAGTGTGTGTGTGTGTGTGTCTGGAAGAGTGTGTGTGCATGTGGAAGAGTGTGTGTGTGTGTGGAGGAATGTGTGTATGTGTGTGTGTGTGGAGGAGAGTGTGTGTGTGTGTGTGGAGGAGAGTGTGTGTGTGTGTGTGGAGGAGAGAGTGTGTGTATGTGTGTGTGTGGAGGAGAGTGTGTGTATGTGTGTGTGTGGAGGAGAGTGTGTGTATGTGTGTGTGTGGAGGAGAGTGTGTGTGTGTGTGTGGAGGAGAGTGTGTGTGTGTGTGTGTGTGTGTGTGGAGGAGAGTGTGTGTGTGTGTGTGTGGAGGAGAGTGTGTGTGCATGGAGGAGGGTGTGTGTGTGTGTGTGGGTGGAGGAGGGTGTGTGTGTGTGGAGGAGGGTTTGTGTGTGTGTGTGGAGGAGGGTGTGTATGTGTGTGTGGAGGAGTGTGTGTGTAAGTGTGTGTGTGGAGGAGAGTGTGTGTGTGTGTGGAGGAGAGTGTGTGTGTGTGTGTGGAGGAGTGTGTGTGTGGAGGAGTGTGTGTGTGGAGGAGTGTGTGTGTGGAGGAGTGTGTGTGTGGAGGAGTGTGTGTGCGTCTGTGGAGGAGTGTGTGTGTGTGTGTGGAGGAGTGTGTGTGTGTGTGTGTGTGGAGGAGTGTGTGTGTGTGTGTGGAGGAGTGTGTGTGTGTGTCTGGAGGAGTGTGTGCGTGTGTGTCTGGAGGAGTGTGTGTGTGGAGGAGTGTGTGTGTGTGGAGGAGTGTGTGTGTGTGGAGGAGTGTGTGTGTGTGGAGGAGTGTGTGTGTGTGGAGGAGTGTGTGTTTGTGGAGGAGTGTGTGTGTGTGTGGAGGAGTGTTCGTGTGTGTGTGGAGGAGTGTGTGTGTGTGGAGGGATGTGAGTGTGTGTGGTGGAGGGTGTGTGTTTGTCTGGAAGAGTGTGTGTATGTGGAAGAGTCTGTGTGTATGTGGAAGAGTCTGTGTGTGTGTGGAGGAATGTGTGTGGAGGAGAGTGTGTGTGTGTGGAGGAGAGTGTGTGTGTGTGGAGGAGAGTGTGTGTGTGTGTGGAGGAGAGTGTGTGTGTGTGTGTAGGAGAGTGTGTGTGTGTGTGTATGTGTGTGTGTGGAGGAGAGTGTGTGTATGTGTGTGTGTGGAGGAGAGTATGTGTATGTGTGTGTGTGGAGGAGAGTGTGTGTGTGGAAGAGTGTGTGTGTATGTGGAAGAGTGTGTGTGTATGTGGAAGAGTGTGTGTGTGTGTGGAGGAATATGTGTATGTGTGTGTGTGTGGAGGAGATTGTGTGTGTGTGTGTGTGTGTGTGGAGGAGAGTGTGTGTGTGTGTGTGTGGAGGAGAGTGTGTGTATGTGTGTGTGTGGAGGAGAGTGTGTGTATGTGTGTGTGTGGAGGAGAGTGTGTGTGCGTGGAGGAGGGTGTGTGTGTGTGTGGGTGGAGGAGGGTGTGTGTGTGTGGAGGAGGGTTTGTGTGTGTGTGTGGAGGAGTGTGTGTGTAAGTGTGTGTGTGGAGGAGAGTGTGTGTGTGTGTGGAGGAGAGTGTGTGTGTGTGTGTGGACGAGTGTGTGTGTGGAGGAGTGTGTGTGTGTCTGTGGAGGAGTGTGTGTGTGTCTGTGGAGGAGTGTGTGTGTGTGTGGAGGAGTGTGTGTGTGTGTGTCTGGAGGAGTGTGTGTGTGTGGAGGAGTGTGTGTGTGTGGAGGAGTGTGTGTGTGTGGAGGAGTGTGTGTGTGGAGGAGTGTGTGTGTGGAGGAGTGTGTGTGTGTGGAGGAGTGTGTGTGTGGAGGAGTGTGTGTGTGGAGGAGTGTGTGTGTGTGGAGGAGTGTGTGTGTGTGGAGGAGTGTGTGTGTGTGGAGGAGTGTGTCTGTGTGGAGGAGTGTGTGTGTTTGTGGAGGAGTGTGTGTCTGTGGAGGAGTGTGTGTGTGTGTGTGTCTGGAAGAGTGTGTGTGCATGTGGAAGAGTGTGTGTGTGTGTGGAGGAATGTGTGTATGTGTGTGTGTGTGGAGGAGAGTGTGTGTGTGTGTGTGGAGGAGAGTGTGTGTGTGTGTGTGGAGGAGAGAGTGTGTGTGTGTGTGTGTGGAGGAGAGTGTGTGTATGTGTGTGTGTGGAGGAGAGTGTGTGTATGTGTGTGTGTGGAGGAGAGTGTGTGTGTGTGGTGTGGAGGAGAGTGTGTGTGTGTGTGTGTGTGTGGAGGAGAGTGTGTGTGTGTGTGTGTGTGGAGGAGAGTGTGTGTGCATGGAGGAGGGTGTGTGTGTGTGTGTGTGGGTGGAGGAGGGTGTGTGTGTGTGGAGGAGGGTTTGTGTGTGTGTGTGGAGGAGGGTGTGTATGTGTGTGTGGAGGAGTGTGTGTGTAAGTGTGTGTGTGGAGGAGAGTGTGTGTGTGTGTGGAGGACAGTGTGTGTGTGTGTGTGGAGGAGTGTGTGTGTGGAGGAGTGTGTGTGCGTCTGTGGAGGAGTGTGTGTGTGTGTGTGTGGAGGAGTGTGTGTGTGTGTGTGTGTGTGTGGAGGAGTGTGTGTGTGTGTGTGGAGGAGTGTGTGTGTGTGTCTGGAGGAGTGTGTGCGTGTGTGTCTGGAGGAGTGTGTGTGTGGAGGAGTGTGTGTGTGTGGAGGAGTGTGTGTGTGTGGAGGAGTGTGTGTGTGTGGAGGAGTGTGTGTGTGTGGAGGAGTGTGTGTGTGTGGAGGAGTGTGTGTTTGTGGAGGAGTGTGTGTGTGTGTGGAGGAGTGTTCGTGTGTGTGTGGAGGAGTGTGTGTGTGTGTGTGGAGGGATGTGAGTGTGTGTGGTGGAGGGTGTGTGTTTGTCTGGAAGAGTGTGTGTATGTGGAAGAGTCTGTGTGTATGTGGAAGAGTCTGTGTGTGTGTGGAGGAATGTGTGTGGAGGAGAGTGTGTGTGTGTGGAGGAGAGTGTGTGTGTGTGTGGAGGAGAGTGTGTGTGTGTGTGTAGGAGAGTGTGTGTGTGTGTGTATGTGTGTGTGTGGAGGAGAGTGTGTGTATGTGTGTGTGTGGAGGAGAGTGTGTGTATGTGTGTGTGTGGAGGAGAGTGTGTGTGTGGAAGAGTGTGTGTGTATGTGGAAGAGTGTGTGTGTATGTGGAAGAGTGTGTGTGTGTGTGGAGGAATATGTGTATGTGTGGAGGAGATTGTGTGTGTGTGTGTGTGTGTGTGGAGGAGAGTGTGTGTGTGTGTGTGTGGAGGAGAGTGTGTGTATGTGTGTGTGTGGAGGAGAGTGTGTGTGTGTGTGTGGAGGAGAGTGTGTGTGCGTGGAGGAGGGTGTGTGTGTGTGTGGGTGGAGGAGGGTGTGTGTGTGTGGAGGAGGGTTTGTGTGTGTGTGTGGAGGAGGGTGTGTATGTGTGTGTGGAGGAGTGTGTGTGTAAGTGTGTGTGTGGAGGAGAGTGTGTGTGTGTGTGTGGAGGAGAGTGTGTGTGTGTGTGTGTGTGGACGAGTGTGTGTGTGGAGGAGTGTGTGTGTGTCTGTGGAGGAGTGTGTGTGTGTCTGTGGAGGAGTGTGTGTGTGTGTGGAGGAGTGTGTGTGTGTGTGTCTGGAGGAGTTTGTGTGTGTGGAGGAGTGTGTGTGTGTGGAGGAGTGTGTGTGTGTGGAGGAGTGTGTGTGTGGAGGAGTGTGTGTGTGGAGGAGTGTGTGTGTGTGGAGGAGTGTGTGTGTGTGTGTGTGTGGAGGAGTGTGTGTGTGGAGGAGTGTGTGTGTGTGTGGAGGAGTGTGTGTGGAGGAGATCGTGTGTGTGTGTGTGGAGGAGAGTGTGTTTGTATGGAGGAGTGTGTGTTTGTGTGGAGGAGTGTGTGTGTGTGTGGAGGCGAGTGTGTGTTTGTGTGTATGTGTGTGTGTGGGGAGGAGAGTGTGTCTGTGTGTGTGGAGGAGAGAGTGTGTGTGTGGAGGAGAGTGTGTGTGTGTGTGTGTGGGTGTGTGGAGGAGACTGTGTGTGTGTGGAGGAGAGTGTGTGTGTGTGGAGGAGAGTGTGAGTGGAGGCGTGCGTGTGGAGGAGAGTGTGTGTGGATGAGTGTCTGTGTGTGGAGGAGTGTGTGTGTGTGTGTGTGGAGGAGTGTGGGTGTGTGGAGGAGTGTGTGTGTGTGGAGGAGTGTGTGTGTGGAGGAGTATGTGTGTGTGGAGGAGTGAGTGTGTGTGTGTGTGGAGGAGTGTGTGTGTGTGGAGGAGTGTGTCTGTGTGGAGGAGTGTGTGTGTTTGTGGAGGAGTGTGTGTCTGTGGAGGAGTGTGTGTGTGTGTCTGGAAGAGTGTGTGTGTATGTGGAAGAGTGTGTGTGTGTGTGGAGGAATGTGTGTATGTGTGTGTGTGTGGAGGAGAGTGTGTGTGTGTGTGTGTGTGTGGAGGAGAGTGTGTGTGTGTGGAGGAGAGTGTGTGTGTGTGTGTGTGTGTGGAGGAGAGTGTGTGTGTGTGTGTGTGTGTGTGTGTGGAGGAGAGTGTGTGTGTGGAGGAGAGTGTGTGTATGTGTGTGTGGAGGAGAGTGTGTGTATGTGTGTGTGGAGGAGAGTGTGTGTATGTGTGTGTGGAGGAGAGTGTGTGTATGTGTGTGGAGGAGAGTGTGTGCGTGGAGGAGGGTGTGTGTGTGTGTGGGTGGAGGAGGGTGTGTGTGTGTGGAGGAGGGTTTGTGTGTGTGTGTGGAGGAGGGTGTGTATGTGTGTGTGGAGGAGTGTGTGTGTAAGTGTGTGTGTGGAGGAGAGTGCGTGTGTGTGTGTGGAGGAGTGTGTGTGTGGAGGAGTGTGTGTGTGTCTGTGGAGGAGTGTGTGTGTGTGTGTGTGGAGGAGTGTGTGTGTGTGTGTGTGTGTGGAGGAGTGTGTGTGTGTGTGTCTGGAGGAGTGTGTGCGTGTGTGTCTGGAGGAGTGTGTGCGTGTGTGTCTGGAGGAGTGTGTGTGTCTGGAGGAGTGTGTGTGTGTGGAGGAGTGTGTGTGTGTGTGTGGAGGAGTGTGTGTGTGTGTGGAGGAGTGTGTGTGTGTGTGTGGAGGAGTGTGTGTGTGTGTGGAGGAGTGTTCGTGTGTGTGTGGAAGAGTGTGTGTGTGGAAGAGTGTGTGTGTGGAGGAGTGTGTGTGTGTGGAGGAGTGTGTGTGTGTGTGTCTGTGGAGGAATGTGTGTGAGTGTGTGTGTGTGTATGGAGTGTGTGTGTGTGTGTGGAGGAGTGTGTGTGTGTGTGTGGAGGTGAGTGTGTTTGTGTGGAGGAGAGTGTGTGTGTGTGTGTGTGGAGGAAAGTGTGTGTATGTGGAGGAGAAGAGTGTGTGTTTATGGAGGATTGAGTGTGTGTGTGTGTGTGGAGGAGTGTGTGTGTGTGTGTGTGTGTGTGGAGGAGCGTGTGTGTGTGTCTGTGGAGGAGTGTGTGTGGAGGAGTGTGTGTGTGTGTTTGTGGAGGAGTGTGTGTGTGTGTGTGTGTGTGTGGAGGAGACTGAGTGTGTGTGCAGGAGAGTGAGTGTGTGTGGAGGAGAATGTGTGTGTGTGGAGGTGTGTGTGTGTGTGTGTGGAGGAGTGTGTGTGTGTGTGGTGGAGTGTGTGTGTGTGTTGAGGAGTGTGTGTGTGTGTGTGGAGGGGTGTGTGTGTATGTGGAGGAGTGTGTGTGTGTGGAGTAGAGTGTGTATTTGTGTGTGGAGGAGAGTGTGTATTTGTGTGTGGAGGAGAGTGTGTGTGCATGTGGAGCAGAGTGTGTGCGTGTGGAGGAGAGTTTGTGTGTGTGTGGAGGAGAGTTTGTGTGTGTGTGGAGGAGTGTGTGTGTGGAGGAGTGTGTGTGTGTGTGTGTGTGTGGAGTAGAGTGTGTGTATTTGTGTGTGGAAGAGAGTCTGTGTGTGTGGAGGGGAGTGTGTGTGTGTGTGGAGGAGAGTGTGTGTGTGTGTGTGTGTGTGTGTGTGTGGAGGAGAGTGTGTGTGTGTGTGTGTGGAGGAGTGTGTGTGTGTGTGGAGGAGTGTGTGTGTGTGTGGAGTGTGTGTGTGTGTGGAGGAGTGTGTGTGTGTGTGGAGGAGAGTGTGTGTGTGTGGAGGAGAGTGTGTGTGTGTGTGTGGAGGAGAGTGTATGTGTGGAGGAAAGTGTGTGTGGAGGAGAGTGTGTATGTGTGTGTGTGCAGGAGAGTGTGAGTGGAGGCGTGTGTGTGGAGGAGAGTGTGTGTGTGTGTGTGTGTGTGTGTGTGTGGATGAGTGTGTGTGGAGGAGTGTGTGTGTGTGTGGAGGAGAGTGTGTGTGTGTGGAGGAGAGTGTGTTTGTGTGGAGGAGTGTGTGTTTGTGTGGAGGAGTGTGTGTGTGTGCTTGTGGAGGAGAGTGTGTGCGTGTGTGTGCGTGGAGGAGAGTGTGTGCGTGTGTGTGTGGGGAGAAGAGTGTGTGTATGTGTGTGTGTGTGTGGAGGAGAGTGTGTCTGTGTGTGTGTGGAGGACAGAGTGTGTGTGTGTGGGGAGGATACTGTGTGTGTGGAGGAGAGTGTGTGTGTGTGTGTGTGGAGGAGAGTGGAGGAGACTTTGTGTGTGTGGAGGAAAGTGTGTCTGGAGGAGAGTGTGTGTGGAGGTGTGTGTGGATGAGTGTGTGTGTGTGGAGGAGTGTGTGTGTGTGGAGGAGTGTGTCTGTGTGGAGGAGTATGTGTGTGTGGAGGAGTGAGTGTGTGTGTGTGGAGGAGTGTGTGTGTGTGTGGAGGAGTGTGTCTGTGTGGAGGAGTGTGTGTGTGTGTGTGTGTGTGGAGGAGTGTGTGTGTGTGTGGAGTAGAGTGTGTGTATTTGTGTGTGGAGGGGAGTGTGTGTGTGTGTGGAGGGGAGTGTGTGTGTGTGTGGAGGAGAGTGTGTGTGTGTGTGTGTGGAGGAGTGTGTGTGTGTGTGGAGGAATGTGTGTGTGTGTGGAGGAGAGTGTGTGTGTGTGTGTGTGTGTGTGTGTGGAGTGTGTGTGTGGAGGAGATTGTGTGTGTGTGTGTGTGTGGAGGAGAGTGTGTTTGTATGGAGGAGTGTGTGTTTGTGTGGAGGAGTGTGTGTGTGTGTGGAGGCGAGTGTGTGTTTGTGTGTATGTGTGTGTGTGGGGAGGAGAGTGTGTCTGTGTGTGTGGAGGAGAGAGTGTGTGTGTGGAGGAGAGTGTGTGTGTGTGTGTGGGAGGAGACTGTGTGTGTGTGGAGGAAAGTGTGTGTGGAGGAGAGTGTGTGTGTGTGTGTGGAGGAGAGTGTGAGTGGAGGCGTGCGTGTGGAGGAGAGTGTGTGTGGATGAGTGTCTGTGTGTGGAGGAGTGTGTGTGTGTGTGTGGAGGAGTGTGGGTGTGTGGAGGAGTGTGTGTGTGTGGAGGAGTGTGTGTGTGGAGGAGTGTGTGTGTGTGGAGGAGTGAGTGTGTGTGTGTGTGGAGGAGTGTGTGTGTGTGTGGAGGAGTGTGTGTGTGTGGAGGAGTGTGTCTGTGTGGAGGAGTGTGTCTGTGTGGAGGAGTGTGTGTGTTTGTGGAGGTGTGTGTGTCTGTGGAGGAGTGTGTGTGTGTGTGTGTCTGGAAGAGTGTGTGTGCATGTGGAAGAGTGTGTGTGTGTGTGTGGAGGAGAGTGTGTTTGTATGGAGGAGTGTGTGTTTGTGTGGAGGAGTGTGTGTGTGTGTGGAGGCGAGTGTGTGTTTGTGTGTATGTGTGTGTGTGGGGAGGAGAGTGTGTCTGTGTGTGTGGAGGAGAGTGTGTGTGTGTGTGTGGGAGGAGACTGTGTGTGTGTGGAGGAAAGTGTGTGTGGAGGAGAGTGTGTGTGTGGAGGAGAGTGTGAGTGGAGGCGTGCGTGTGGAGGAGAGTGTGTGTGGATGAGTGTCTGTGTGTGGAGGAGTGTGTGTGTGTGTGTGGAGGAGTGTGGGTGTGTGGAGGAGTGTGGGTGTGTGGAGGAGTGTGTGTGTGTGGAGGAGTGTGTGTGTGGAGGAGTGTGTGTGTGGAGGAGTGTGTGTGTGTGTGGAGGAGAGTGTGTGTGTGTGTGTGGAGGAGAGTGGAGGAGACTTTGTGTGTGTGGAGGAAAGTGTGTCTGGAGGAGAGTGTGTGTGGAGGTGTGTGTGGATGAGTGTGTGTGTGTGGAGGAGTGTGTGTGTGTGGAGGAGTGTGTCTGTGTGGAGGAGTATGTGTGTGTGGAGGAGTGAGTGTGTGTGTGTGGAGGAGTGTGTGTGTGTGTGGAGGAGTGTGTCTGTGTGGAGGAGTGTGTGTGTGTGTGTGTGTGTGGAGGAGTGTGTGTGTGTGTGGAGTAGAGTGTGTGTATTTGTGTGTGGAGGGGAGTGTGTGTGTGTGTGGAGGGGAGTGTGTGTGTGTGTGTGTGGAGGAGAGTGTGTGTGTGTGTGTGGAGGAGAGTGTGTGTGTGTGGAGGAGCGTGTGTGTGTGTGGAGTGTGTGTGTGGAGGAGATTGTGTGTGTGTGTGTGGAGGAGAGTGTGTTTGTATGGAGGAGTGTGTGTTTGTGTGGAGGAGTGTGTGTGTGTGTGGAGGCGAGTGTGTGTTTGTGTGTATGTGTGTGTGTGGGGAGGAGAGTGTGTCTGTGTGTGTGGAGGAGAGAGTGTGTGTGTGGAGGAGAGTGTGTGTGTGTGTGTGGGAGGAGACTGTGTGTGTGTGGAGGAAAGTGTGTGTGGAGGAGAGTGTGTGTGTGTGTGTGGAGGAGAGTGTGAGTGGAGGCGTGCGTGTGGAGGAGAGTGTGTGTGGATGAGTGTCTGTGTGTGGAGGAGTGTGTGTGTGTGTGTGGAGGAGTGTGGGTGTGTGGAGGAGTGTGTGTGTGTGGAGGAGTGTGTGTGTGGAGGAGTGTGTGTGTGTGGAGGAGTGAGTGTATGTGTGTGTGGAGGAGTGTGTGTGTGTGTGGAGGAGTGTGTGTGTGTGGAGGAGTGTGTGTGTTTGTGGAGGAGTGTGTGTCTGTGGAGGAGTGTGTGTGTGTGTGTCTGGAAGAGTGTGTGTGCATGTGGAAGAGTGTGTGTGTGTGTGTGGAGGAGAGTGTGTTTTTATGGAGGAGTGTGTGTTTGTGTGGAGGAGTGCGTGTGTGTGTGGAGGCGAGTGTGTGTTTGTGTGTATGTGTGTGTGTGGGGAGGAGAGTGTGTCTGTGTGTGTGGAGGAGAGAGTGTGTGTGTGGAGGAGAAGAGTGTGTGTTTATGGAGGATTGAGTGTGTGTGTGTGTGTGGAGGAGTGTGTGTGTGTGTGTGGAGTGTGTGTGTGTGTCTGTGGAGGAGTGTGTGTGGAGGAGTGTGTGTGTGTGTTTGTGGAGGAGTGTGTGTGTGGAGGTGTGTGTGTGTGTGTGTGGAGGAGAGTGAGTGTGTGTGCAGGAGAGTGAGTGTGTGTGGAGGAGAATGTGTGTGTGTGGAGGTGTGTGTGTGTGTGTGTGGAGGAGTGTGTGTGTGTGTGGTGGAGTGTGTGTGTGTGTTGAGGAGTGTGTGTGTGTGTGTGGAGGGGTGTGTGTGTATGTGGAGGAGTGTGTGTGTGTGGAGTAGAGTGTGTATTTGTGTGTGGAGGAGAGTGTGTATTTGTGTGTGGAGGAGAGTGTGTGTGCATGTGGAGCAGAGTGTGTGCGTGTGGAGGAGAGTTTGTGTGTGTGTGGAGGAGAGTTTGTGTGTGTGTGGAGGAGTGTGTGTGTGTGTGGAGGAGTGTGTGTGTGGAGGAGTGTGTGTGTGTGTGTGTGTGGAGTAGAGTGTGTGTATTTGTGTGTGGAGGAGAGTGTGTGTGTGTGTGGAAGAGAGTCTGTGTGTGTGGAGGGGAGTGTGTGTGTGTGGAGGAGTGTGTGTGTGTGTGGAGTGTGTGTGTGTGTGTGGAGGAGTGTGTGTGTGTGTGGAGGAGAGTGTGTGTGTGTGGAGGAGAGTGTGTGTGTGTGTGTGTGTGGAGGAGAGTGTATGTGTGGAGGAAAGTGTGTGTGGAGGAGAGTGTGTATGTGTGTGTGTGCAGGAGAGTGTGAGTGGAGGCGTGTGTGTGGAGGAGAGTGTGTGTGTGTGTGTGTGTGTGTGTGTGGATGAGTGTGTGTGGAGGAGTGTGTGTGTGTGGAGGAGTGTGTGTGTGTGTGGAGGAGTGTGTGTGTGTGTGGAGGAGAGTGTGTGTGTGTGGAGGAGAGTGTGTGTGTGGAGGAGAGTGTGTTTGTGTGGAGGAGTGTGTGTTTGTGTGGAGGAGTGTGTGTGTGTGTTTGTGGAGGAGAGTGTGTGCGTGTGTGTGCGTGGAGGAGAGTGTCTGTGTGTGTGTGTGGGGAGAAGAGTGTGTGTATGTGTGTGTGTGTGGAGGAGAGTGTGTCTGTGTGTGTGTGGAGGACAGAGTGTGTGTGTGTGGGGAGGATACTGTGTGTGTGGAGGAGAGTGTGTGTGTGTGTGTGTGGAGGAGAGTGGAGGAGACTTTCTGTGTGTGGAGGAAAGTGTGTCTGGAGGAGAGTGTGTGTGGATGAGTGTGTGTGTGTGGAGGAGTGTGTGTGTGTGGAGGAGTGTGTCTGTGTGGAGGAGTATGTGTGTGTGGAGGAGTGAGTGTGTGTGTGTGGAGGAGTGTGTGTGTGTGTGGAGGAGTGTGTGTGTGTGGAGGAGTGTGTGTGTGTGTGTGTGGAGGAGTGTGTGTGTGTGTGGAGTAGAGTGTGTGTATTTGTGTGTGGAGGGGAGTGTGTGTGTGTGTGTGTGGAGGAGAGTGTGTGTGTGTGTGTGTGGAGGAGTGTGTGTGTGTGTGGAGGAATGTGTGTGTGTGTGGAGGAGAGTGTGTGTGTGTGTGTGTGTGGAGGAGAGTGTGTGTGTGTGGAGTGTGTGTGTGGAGGAGATTGTGTGTGTGTGTGTGGAGGAGAGTGTTTGTATGGAGGAGTGTGTGTTTGTGTGGAGGAGTGTGTGTGTGTGTGGAGGCGAGTGTGTGTTTGTGTGTATGTGTGTGTGTGGGGAGGAGAGTGTGTATGTGTGTGTGGAGGAGAGAGTGTGTGTGTGGAGGAGAGTGTGTGTGTGTGTGTGGAGGAGAGAGTGTGTGTGTGTGTGTGTGGAGGAGAGTGTGTGTATGTGTGTGTGGAGGAGAGTGTGTGTATGTGTGTGTGTGGAGGAGAGTGTGTGTGTGTGGAGCAGAGTGTGTGTGTGTGGAGGAGAGTGTGTGTGTGTGTGTGTGGAGGAGAGTGTGTGTGCATGGAGGAGGGTGTGTGTGTGTGTGTGGGTGGAGGAGGGTGTGTGTGTGTGGAGGAGGGTTTGTGTGTGTGTGTGGAGGAGGGTTTGTGTGTGTGTGTGGAGGAGTGTGTGTGTAAGTGTGTGTGTGGAGGAGAGTGTGTGTGTGGAGGAGAGTGTGTGTGTGTGTGTGTGTGGAGGAGTGTGTGTGTGGAGGAGTGTGTGTGCGTCTGTGGAGGAGTGTGTGTGTGTGTGTGTGGAGGAGTGTGTGTGTGTGTGTGTGTGTGTGTGTGTCTGGAGGAGTGTGTGCGTGTGTGTCTGGAGGAGTGTGTGTGTGGAGGAGTGTGTGTGTGTGGAGGACTGTGTGTGTGTGGAGGAGTGTGTGTGTGTGTGTGTGTTTGTGGAGGAGTGTGTGTGTGTGTGGAGGAGTGTTCGTGTGTGTGTGGAGGAGTGTGTGTGTGTGTGTGTGGAGGGATGTGAGTGTGTGTGGTGGAGGGTGTGTGTTTGTCTGGAAGAGTGTGTGTATGTGGAAGAGTCTGTGTGTATGTGGAAGAGTCTGTGTGTGTGTGGAGGAATGTGTGTGGAGGAGAGTGTGTGTGTGTGGAGGAGAGTGTGTGTGTGTGTGGAGGAGAGTGTGTGTGTGTGTGGAGGAGAGTGTGTGTGTGTGTGGAGGAGAGTGTGTGTGTGTGTGTATGTGTGTGTGTGGAGGAGAGTGTGTGTATGTGTGTGTGTGGAGGAGAGTGTGTGTATGTGTGTGTGTGGAGGAGAGTGTGTGTGTGGAGGAGAGTGTGTGTGTGTGGAAGAGTGTGTGTGTATGTGGAAGAGTGTGTGTGTATGTGGAAGAGTGTGTGTGTGTGTGGAGGAATGTGTGTATGTGTGTGTGTGTGGAGGAGATTGTGTGTGTGTGTGTGTGTGGAGGAGAGTGTGTGTGTGGAGGAGAGTGTGTGTGTGTGTGTGTGTGGAGGAGAGTGTGTGTGTGTGTGTGTGGAGGAGAGTGTGTGTATGTGTGTGTGGAGGAGAGTGTGTGTATGTGTGTGTGTGGAGGAGAGTGTGTGTGTGTGTGTGGAGGAGAGTGTGTGTGTGTGTGTGTGGAGGAGAGTGTGTGTGCGTGGAGGAGGGTGTGTGTGTGTGTGTGGGTGGAGGAGGGTGTGTGTGTGTGGAGGAGGGTTTGTGTGTGTGTGTGGAGGAGGGTGTGTATGTGTGTGTGGAGGAGTGTGTGTGTAAGTGTGTGTGTGGAGGAGAGTGTGTGTGTGTGTGGAGGAGAGTGTGTGTGTGTGTGGAGGAGAGTGTGTGTGTGTGGACGAGTGTGTGTGTGGAGGAGTGTGTGTGTGTGTGTGTGTGTGTGTCTGGAGGAGTGTGTGTGTGTGGAGGAGTGTGTGTGTGTGGAGGAGTGTGTGTGTGGAGGAGTGTGTGTGTGGAGGAGTGTGTGTGTGGAGGAGTGTGTGTGTGTGGAGGAGTGTGTGTGTGTGTGTGTGTGGAGGAGTGTGTGTGTGTGTGGAGGAGTGTGTGTGTGTGTGGAGGAGTGTGTGTGTGTGTGGAGGAGTGTGTGTGGAGGAGATCGTGTGTGTGTGTGTGGAGGAGAGTGTGTTTGTATGGAGGAGTGTGTGTGTGTGTGGAGGCGAGTGTGTGTTTGTGTGTATGTGTGTGTGTGGGGAGGAGAGTGTGTCTGTGTGTGTGGAGGAGACTGTGTGTGTGTGGAGGAGAGTGTGTGTGTGTGTGTGGAGGAGAGTGTGAGTGGAGGCGTGCGTGTGGAGGAGAGTGTGTGTGGATGAGTGTCTGTGTGTGGAGGAGTGTGTGTGTGTGTGTGTGGAGGAGTGTGGGTGTGTGGAGGAGTGTGTGTGTGTGGAGGAGTGTGTGTGTGTGGAGGAGTGTGTGTGTGTGGAGGAGTGAGTGTGTGTGTGTGTGGAGGAGTGTGTGTGTGTGTGGAGGAGTGTGTGTGTGTGTGGAGGAGTGTGTGTGTGTGGAGGAGTGTGTCTGTGTGGAGGAGTGTGTGTGTTTGTGGAGGAGTGTGTCTCTGTGGAGGAGTGTGTGTGTGTGTCTGGAAGAGTGTGTGTATGTGGAAGAGTGTGTGTGTGTGTGGAGGAATGTGTGTGTGTGTGTGTGGAGGAGAGTGTGTGTGTGTGTGTGTGTGTGTGGAGGAGAGTGTGTGTGTGTGTGGAGGAGTGTGTGTGTGTGGAGGAGTGTGTGTGTGTGGAGGAGTGTGTGTGTGTGTGTGTGTGGAGGAGAGTGTGTGTGTGTGTGTGTGTGTGTGTGGAGGAGAGTGTGTGTATGTGTGTGTGGAGGAGAGTGTGTGTATGTGTGTGTGGAGGAGAGTGTGTGTATGTGTGTGGAGGAGAGTGTGTGTGCGTGGAGGAGGGTGTGTGTGTGTGTGGGTGGAGGAGGGTGTGTGTGTGTGGAGGAGGGTTTGTGTGTGTGTGTGGAGGAGGGTGTGTATGTGTGTGTGGAGGAGTGTGTGTGTAAGTGTGTGTGTGGAGGAGAGTGTGTGTGTGTGTGTGGGGAGGAGTGTGTGTGTGGAGGAGTGTGTGTGTGTGTGTGGAGGAGTGTGTGTGTGTGTGTGTGGAGGAGTGTGTGTGTGTGTGTGTGGAGGAGTGTGTGTGTGTGTGTCTGGAGGAGTGTGTGCTTGTGTGTCTGGAGGAGTGTGTGTGTGTGTGTCTGGAGGAGTGTGTGCTTGTGTGTCTGGAGGAGTGTGTGTGTCTGGAGGAGTGTGTGTGTGTGGAGGAGTGTGTGTGTGTGTGGAGGAGTGTGTGTGTGTGTGTGTGTGTGTGTGTGTGGAGGAGTGTGTGTGTGTGTGTGGAGGAGTGTGTGTGTGTGTGGAGGAGTGTGTGTGTGTGTGTGGAGGAGTGTGTGTGTGTGTGGAGGAGTGTGTGTGTGTGTGGAGGCGAGTGTGTGTTTGTGTGTATGTGTGTGTGTGGGGAGGAGAGTGTGTCTGTGTGTGTGGAGGAGAGACTGTGTGTGTGGAGGAGAGTGTGTGTGTGTGTGTGGGAGGAGACTGTGTGTGTGTGGAGGAAAGTGTGTGTGGAGGAGAGTGTGTGTGTGTGTGTGTGGAGGAGAGTGTGAGTGGAGGCGTGCGTGTGGAGGAGAGTGTGTGTGGATGAGTGTCTGTGTGTGGAGGAGTGTGTGTGTGTGTGTGGAGGAGTGTGGGTGTGTGGAGGAGTGTGTGTGTGTGGAGGAGTGTGTGTGTGTGTGGAGGAGTGTGTGTGTGTGGAGGAGTGTGTCTGTGTGGAGGAGTGTGTGTGTTTGTGGAGGAGTGTGTGTCTGTGGAGGAGTGTGTGTGTGTGTGTGTCTGGAAGAGTGTGTGTGCATGTGGAAGAGTGTGTGTGTGTGTGGAGGAATGTGTGTATGTGTGTGTGTGTGGAGGAGAGTGTGTGTGTGTGTGTGGAGGAGAGTGTGTGTGTGTGTGTGGAGGAGAGAGTGTGTGTGTGTGTGTGTGGAGGAGAGTGTGTGTATGTGTGTGTGTGGAGGAGAGTGTGTGTATGTGTGTGTGTGGAGGAGAGTGTGTGTGTGTGTGGAGCAGAGTGTGTGTGTGTGTGTGTGGAGGAGAGTGTGTGTGTGTGTGTGTGGAGGAGAGTGTGTGTGCATGGAGGAGGGTGTGTGTGTGTGTGTGGGTGGAGGAGGGTGTGTGTGTGTGGAGGAGGGTTTGTGTGTGTGTGTGGAGGAGGGTGTGTATGTGTGTGTGGAGGAGTGTGTGTGTAAGTGTGTGTGTGGAGGAGAGTGTGTGTGTGTGTGGAGGAGAGTGTGTGTGTGTGTGTGTGGAGGAGTGTGTGTGTGGAGGAGTGTGTGTGCGTCTGTGGAGGAGTGTGTGTGTGTGTGTGTGGAGGAGTGTGTGTGTGTGTGTGTGTGTGTGGAGGAGTGTGTGTGTGTGTCTGGAGGAGTGTGTGCGTGTGTGTCTGGTGGAGTGTGTGTGTGGAGGAGTGTGTGTGTGTGGAGGAGTGTGTGTGTGTGGAGGAGTGTGTGTGTGTGTGTGTGTGTTTGTGGAGGAGTGTTCGTGTGTGTGTGGAGGAGTGTGTGTGTGTGTGTGTGGAGGGATGTGAGTGTGTGTGGTGGAGGGTGTGTGTTTGTCTGGAAGAGTGTGTGTATGTGGAAGAGTCTGTGTGTATGTGGAAGAGTCTGTGTGTGGAGGAATGTGTGTGGAGGAGAGTGTGTGTGTGTGGAGGAGAGTGTGTGTGTGTGTGGAGGAGAGTGTGTGTGTGTGTGGAGGAGAGTGTGTGTGTGTGTGTATGTGTGTGTGTGGAGGAGAGTGTGTGTATGTGTGTGTGTGGAGGAGAGTGTGTGTATGTGTGTGTGTGGAGGAGAGTGTGTGTGTGGAGGAGAGTGTGTGTGTGTGGAAGAGTGTGTGTGTATGTGGAAGAGTGTGTGTGTATGTGGAAGAGTGTGTGTGTGTGTGGAGGAATGTGTGTATGTGTGTGTGTGTGGAGGAGATTGTGTGTGTGTGTGTGTGTGGAGGAGAGTGTGTGTGTGTGTGGAGGAGAGTGTGTGTGTGTGTGGAGGAGAGTGTGTGTGTGTGTGGAGGAGAGTGTGTGTGTGTGTGTGGAGGAGAGTGTGTGTGTGTGTGTGTGGAGGAGAGTGTGTGTATGTGTGTGTGGAGGAGAGTGTGTGTATGTGTGTGTGGAGGAGAGTGTGTGTATGTGTGTGTGTGGAGGAGAGTGTGTGTGTGTGTGTGGAGGAGAGTGTGTGTGTGTGTGGAGGAGAGTGTGTGTGCGTGGAGGAGGGTGTGTGGGTGTGTGTGTGTGGAGGAGGGTTTGTGTGTGTGTGTGGAGGAGGGTGTGTATGTGTGTGTGGAGGAGTGTGTGTGTAAGTGTGTGTGTGGAGGAGAGTGTGTGTGTGTGTGGAGGAGAGTGTGTGTGTGTGTGGAGGAGAGTGTGTGTGTGTGTGTGGACGAGTGTGTGTGTGGAGGAGTGTGTGTGTGTCTGTGGAGGAGTGTGTGTGTGTCTGTGGAGGAGTGTGTGTGTGTCTGTCTGGAGGAGTGTGTGTGTGTGGAGGAGTGTGTGTGTGTGGAGGAGTGTGTGTGTGGAGGAGTGTGTGTGTGGAGGAGTGTGTGTGTGTGGAGGAGTGTGTGTGTGTGTGTGTGTGGAGGAGTGTGTGTGTGTGTGGAGGAGTGTGTGTGTGTGTGGAGGAGTGTGTGTGTGTGTGGAGGAGTGTGTGTGGAGGAGATCGTGTGTGTGTGTGTGGAGGAGAGTGTGTTTGTATGGAGGAGTGTGTGTTTGTGTGGAGGAGTGTGTGTGTGTGTGGAGGCGAGTGTGTGTTTGTGTGTATGTGTGTGTGTGGGGAGGAGAGTGTGTCTGTGTGTGTGGAGGAGAGTGTGTGTGTGTGTGTGTGTGTGTGTGGAGGAGAGTGTGTGTGTGTGTGTGGAGGAGAGTGTGAGTGGAGGCGTGCGTGTGGAGGAGAGTGTGTGTGGATGAGTGTCTGTGTGTGGAGGAGTGTGTGTGTATGTGTGTGGAGGAGTGTGGGTGTGTGGAGGAGTGTGTGTGTGTGGAGGAGTGAGTGTGTGTGTGTGTGGAGGAGTGTGTGTGTGTGTGGAGGAGTGTGTGTGTGTGTGGAGGAGTGTGTGTGTGTGGAGGAGTGTGTGTGTTTGTGGAGGAGTGTGTCTCTGTGGAGGAGTGTGTGTGTGTGTCTGGAAGAGTGTGTGTATGTGGAAGAGTGTGTGTGTATGTGGAAGAGTGTGTGTGTGTGTGGAGGAATGTGTGTGTGTGTGTGGAGGAGAGTGTGTGTGTGTGTGTGTGTGTGGAGGTGTGTGTGTGTGTGTGTGGAGGAGTGTGTGTGTGTGTGTGTGTGGAGGAGAGTGTGTGTGTGTGTGTGTGTGTGTGGAGGAGAGTGTGTGTATGTGTGTGTGGAGGAGAGTGTGTGTATGTGTGTGTGGAGGAGAGTGTGTGTATGTGTGTGTGGAGGAGAGTGTGTGTATGTGTGTGTGGAGGAGAGTGTGTGTATGTGTGTGTGGAGGAGAGTGTGTGTATGTGTGTGTGGAGGAGAGTGTGTGTATGTGTGTGTGGAGGAGAGTGTGTGTATGTGTGTGGAGGAGAGTGTGTGTATGTGTGTGGAGGAGAGTGTGTGTGCGTGGAGGAGGGTGTGTGTGTGTGTGGGTGGAGGAGGGTGTGTGTGTGTGGAGGAGGGTGTGTATGTGTGTGTGGAGGATTGTGTGTGTAAGAGTGTGTGTGGAGGAGAGTGTGTGTGTGTGTGTGGGGAGGAGTGTGTGTGTGGAGGAGTGTGTGTGTGTCTGTGGAGGAGTGTGTGTGTGTGTGTGTGGAGGAGTGTGTGTGTGTGTGTGTGTGTGTGTGTGGAGGAGTGTGTGTGTGTGTGTCTGGAGGAGTGTGTGCTTGTGTGTCTGGAGGAGTGTGTGCGTGTGTGTCTGGAGGAGTGTGTGTGTGTGGAGGAGTGTGTGTGTGTGGAGGAGTGTGTGTGTGTGTGTGGAGGAGTGTGTGTGTGTGTGTGTGTGTGTGTGTGTGTGTGTGGAGGAGTGTGTGTGTGTGTGGAGGAGTGTGTGTGTGTGTGTGGAGGAGTGTGTGTGTGTGTGGAGGAGTGTTCGTGTGTGTGTGGAAGAGTGTGTGTGTGGAGGGGTGTGAGTGTGTGTGGTGGAGGGTGTGTGTTTGTCTGGAAGAGTGTGTGTATGTGGAAGAGTCTGTGTGTATGTGGAAGAGTCTGTGTGTGTGTGGAGGAATGTGTGTGTGTGTGTGGAGGAGAGTGTGTGTGTGTGTGTGGAGGGGTGTGAGTGTGTGTGGTGGAGGGTGTGTGTTTGTCTGGAAGAGTGTGTGTATGTGGAAGAGTCTGTGTGTATGTGGAAGAGTCTGTGTGTGTGTGGAGGAATGTGTGTGTGTGTGTGGAGGAGAGTGTGTGTGTGTGGAGGAGAGTGTGTGTGTGTGTGGAGGAGAGTGTGTGTGTGTGTGGAGGAGAGTGTGTGTGTGTGTGTGGAGGAGAGGGTGAGTGTGGAGGAGAGTGTGTGTGTGTGTGTGGAAGAGTGTGTGTGTGTGGAAGAGTGTGTGTATGTGGAAGAGTGTGTGTGTATGTGGAAGAGTGTGTGTGTGTGTGGAGGAATGTGTGTATGTGTGTGTGTGTGGAGGAGAGTGTGTGTGTGTGTGTGTGGAGGAGAGTGTGTGTGTGCGTGGAGGAGACTGTGTGTGTGTGTGTGTGTGTGGAGGAGAGTGTGTGTGTGTGTGTGGAGGAGAGTGTGTGTATGTGTGTGTGGAGGAGAGTGTGTGTATGTGTGTGTGTGGAGGAGAGTGTGTGTGTGTGTGTGGAGGAGAGTGTGTGTGTGTGGAGGAGAGTGTGTGTGCGTGGAGGAGGGTGTGTGTGTGTGTGTGTGTGGAGGAATGTGTGTGTGTGTGTGTGTGTGTGTGTGTGGAGGAGAGTGTGTGTGTGTGTGTGTGGAGGAGAGTGTGAGTGGAGGCGTGCGTGTGGAGGAGAGTGTGTGTGGATGAGTGTCTGTGTGTGGAGGAGTGTGTGTGTGTGTGTGGAGGAGTGTGGGTGTGTGGAGGAGTGTGTGTGTGTGGAGGAGTGTGTGTGTGTGTGGAGGAGTGTGTGTGTGTGGAGGAGTGTGTCTGTGTGGAGGAGTGTGTGTGTTTGTGGAGGAGTGTGTGTCTGTGGAGGAGTGTGTGTGTGTGTGTGTCTGGAAGAGTGTGTGTGCATGTGGAAGAGTGTGTGTGGAGGAATGTGTGTATGTGTGTGTGTGTGGAGGAGAGTGTGTGTGTGTGTGTGGAGGAGAGTGTGTGTGTGTGTGTGGAGGAGAGAGTGTGTGTGTGTGTGTGTGGAGGAGAGTGTGTGTATGTGTGTGTGTGGAGGAGAGTGTGTGTATGTGTGTGTGTGGAGGAGAGTGTGTGTGTGTGTGTGGAGCAGAGTGTGTGTGTGTGTGTGTGGAGGAGAGTGTGTGTGTGTGTGTGTGGAGGAGAGTGTGTGTGCATGGAGGAGGGTGTGTGTGTGTGGGTGGAGGAGGGTGTGTGTGTGTGGAGGAGGGTTTGTGTGTGTGTGTGGAGGAGGGTGTGTATGTGTGTGTGGAGGAGTGTGTGTGTAAGTGTGTGTGTGGAGGAGAGTGTGTGTGTGTGTGGAGGAGAGTGTGTGTGTGTGTGTGTGGAGGAGTGTGTGTGTGGAGGAGTGTGTGTGCGTCTGTGGAGGAGTGTGTGTGTGTGTGTGTGGAGGAGTGTGTGTGTGTGTGTGTGTGTGTGTGGAGGAGTGTGTGTGTGTGTGTCTGGAGGAGTGTGTGCGTGTGTGTGTGGAGGAGTGTGTGTGTGGAGGAGTGTGTGTGTGTGGAGGAGTGTGTGTGTGTGGAGGAGTGTGTGTGTGTGGAGGAGTGTGTGTGTGTGGAGGAGTGTGTGTGTGTGTGTGTGTGTGGAGGAGTGTGTGTGTGTGTGGAGGAGTGTTCGTGTGTGTGTGGAGGAGTGTGTGTGTGTGTGTGTGTGGAGGGATGTGAGTGTGTGTGGTGGAGGGTGTGTGTTTGTCTGGAAGAGTGTGTGTATGTGGAAGAGTCTGTGTGTATGTGGAAGAGTCTGTGTGTGTGTGGAGGAATGTGTGTGGAGGAGAGTGTGTGTGTGTGGAGGAGAGTGTGTGTGTGTGTGGAGGAGAGTGTGTGTGTGTGTGGAGGAGAGTGTGTGTGTGTGTGTATGTGTGTGTGTGGAGGAGAGTGTGTGTATGTGTGTGTGTGGAGGAGAGTGTGTGTATGTGTGTGTGTGGAGGAGAGTGTGTGTGTGTGGAAGAGTGTGTGTGTATGTGGAAGAGTGTGTGTGTATGTGGAAGAGTGTGTGTGTGTGTGGAGGAATGTGTGTATGTGTGTGTGTGTGGAGGAGATTGTGTGTGTGTGTGTGTGTGGAGGAGAGTGTGTGTGTGTGTGTGGAGGAGTGTGTGTGTGTGTGGAGGAGTGTGTCTGTGTGGAGGAGTGTGTGTGTTTGTGGAGGAGTGTGTGTCTGTGGAGGAGTGTGTGTGTGTGTGTGTCTGGAAGAGTGTGTGTGCATGTGGAAGAGTGTGTGTGTGTGTGGAGGAATGTGTGTATGTGTGTGTGTGTGGAGGAGAGTGTGTGTGTGTGTGTGGAGGAGAGTGTGTGTGTGTGTGTGGAGGAGAGAGTGTGTGTGTGTGTGTGTGGAGGAGAGTGTGTGTATGTGTGTGTGTGGAGGAGAGTGTGTGTATGTGTGTGTGTGGAGGAGAGTGTGTGTCTGTGTGTGGAGCAGAGTGTGTGTGTGTGTGGAGGAGAGTGTGTGTGTGTGTGTGTGGAGGAGAGTGTGTGTGCATGGAGGAGGGTGTGTGTGTGTGTGTGGGTGGAGGAGGGTGTGTGTGTGTGGAGGAGGGTTTGTGTGTGTGTGTGGAGGAGGGTGTGTATGTGTGTGTGGAGGAGTGTGTGTGTAAGTGTGTGTGTGGAGGAGAGTGTGTGTGTGTGTGGAGGAGAGTGTGTGTGTGTGTGTGTGGAGGAGTGTGTGTGTGGAGGAGTGTGTGTGCGTCTGTGGAGGAGTGTGTGTGTGTGTGTGTGGAGGAGTGTGTGTGTGTGTGTGTGTGTGTGTGGAGGAGTGTGTGTGTGTGTGTCTGGAGGAGTGTGTGCGTGTGTGTCTGGAGGAGTGTGTGTGTGGAGGAGTGTGTGTGTGTGGAGGAGTGTGTGTGTGTGGAGGAGTGTGTGTGTGTGTGTGTGTGTGTGGAGGAGTGTGTGTGTGTGTGGAGGAGTGTTCGTGTGTGTGTGGAGGAGTGTGTGTGTGTGTGTGTGTGGAGGGATGTGAGTGTGTGTGGTGGAGGGTGTGTGTTTGTCTGGAAGAGTGTGTGTATGTGGAAGAGTCTGTGTGTATGTGGAAGAGTCTGTGTGTGTGTGGAGGAATGTGTGTGGAGGAGAGTGTGTGTGTGTGGAGGAGAGTGTGTGTGTGTGTGGAGGAGAGTGTGTGTGTGTGTGGAGGAGAGTGTGTGTGTGTGTGGAGGAGAGTGTGTGTGTGTGTGTATGTGTGTGTGTGGAGGAGAGTGTGTGTATGTGTGTGTGTGGAGGAGAGTGTGTGTATGTGTGTGTGTGGAGGAGAGTGTGTGTGTGGAGGAGAGTGTGTGTGTGTGGAAGAGTGTGTGTGTATGTGGAAGAGTGTGTGTGTATGTGGAAGAGTGTGTGTGTGTGTGGAGGAATGTGTGTATGTGTGTGTGTGTGGAGGAGATTGTGTGTGTGTGTGTGTGTGGAGGAGAGTGTGTGTGTGTGTGTGGAGGAGAGTGTGTGTGTGTGTGTGTGGAGGAGAGTGTGTGTGTGTGTGGAGGAGAGTGTGTGTGTGTGTGTGTGGAGGAGAGTGTGTGTATGTGTGTGTGGAGGAGAGTGTGTGTATGTGTGTGTGTGGAGGAGAGTGTGTGTGTGTGTGTGGAGGAGAGTGTGTGTGTGTGTGTGGAGGAGAGTGTGTGTGCGTGGAGGAGGGTGTGTGTGTGTGTGTGGGTGGTGGAGGGTGTGTGTGTGTGGAGGAGGGTTTGTGTGTGTGTGTGGAGGAGGGTGTGTATGTGTGTGTGGAGGAGTGTGTGTGTAAGTGTGTGTGTGGAGGAGAGTGTGTGTGTGTGTGGAGGAGAGTGTGTGTGTGTGTGTGTATGTGGACGAGTGTGTGTGTGGAGGAGTGTGTGTGTGTGTCTGTGGAGGAGTGTGTGTGTGTGTGGAGGAGTGTGTGTGTGTGTGTCTGGAGGAGTGTGTGTGTGTGGAGGAGTGTGTGTGTGGAGGAGTGTGTGTGTGGAGGAGTGTGTGTGTGTGGAGGAGTGTGTGTGTGTGTGTGTGGAGGAGTGTGTGTGTGTGTGGAGGAGTGTGTGTGTGTGTGGAGGAGTGTGTGTGGAGGAGATCGTGTGTGTGTGTGTGGAGGAGAGTGTGTTTGTATGGAGGAGTGTGTGTTTGTGTGGAGGAGTGTGTGTGTGTGTGGAGGCGAGTGTGTGTTTGTGTGTATGTGTGTGTGTGGGGAGGAGAGTGTGTCTGTGTGTGTGGAGGAGAGAGTGTGTGTGTGGAGGAGAGTGTGTGTGTGTGTGTGTGTGTGGAGCAGACTGTGTGTGTGTGGAGGAGAGTGTGTGTGTGTGTGGAGGAGAGTGTGAGTGGAGGCGTGCGTGTGGAGGAGAGTGTGTGTGGATGAGTGTCTGTGTGTGGAGGAGTGTGTGGAGGAGAGGGTGTGTGGAGGAGTGTGTGTGTGTGGAGGAGTGTGTGTGTGGAGGAGTATGTGTGTGTGGAGGAGTGAGTGTGTGTGTGTGTGGAGGAGTGTGTGTGTGTGTGGAGGAGTGTGTGTGTGTGGAGGAGTGTGTCTGTGTGGAGGAGTGTGTGTGTTTGTGGAGGAGTGTGTCTCTGTGGAGGAGTGTGTGTGTGTGTCTGGAAGAGTGTGTGTATGTGGAAGAGTGTGTGTGTATGTGGAAGAGTGTGTGTGTGTGTGGAGGAATGTGTGTGTGTGTGTGGAGGAGAGTGTGTGTGTGTGTGTGTGTGTGTGTGTGTGTGGAGGAGAGTGTGTGTATGTGGGTGTGGAGGAGAGTGTGTGTATGTGTGTGTGGAGGAGAGTGTGTGTATGTGTGTGTGGAGGAGAGTGTGTGTATGTGTGTGGAGGAGAGTGTGTGTGCGTGGAGGAGGGTGTGTGTGTGTGTGGGTGGAGGAGGGTGTGTGTGTGTGGAGGAGGGTTTGTGTGTGTGTGTGGAGGAGGGTGTGTATGTGTGTGTGGAGGAGTGTGTGTGTAAGTGTGTGTGTGGAGGAGAGTGTGTGGAGGAGTGTGTGTGTGTCTGTGGAGGAGTGTGTGTGTGTGTGTGTGGAGGAGTGTTTGTGTGTGTGTGTGTGTGGAGGAGTGTGTGTGTGTGTGTGTCTGTGGAGGAGTGTGTGTGTGTGTCTGGAGGAGTGTGTGCTTGTGTGTCTGGAGGAGTGTGTGTGTCTGGAGGAGTGTGTGTGTGTGGAGGAGTGTGTGTGTGTGGAGGAGTGTGTGTGTGTGTGTGGAGGAGTGTGTGTGTGTGTGGAGGAGTGTGTGTGTGTGTGTGTGGAGGAGTGTGTGTGTGTGTGTGGAGGAGTGTGTGTGTGTGTGTGTGTGTGTGTGGAGGAGTGTGTGTGTGTGTGTGTGTGGAGGAGTGTGTGTGTGTGTGGAGGAGTGTGTGTGTGTGTGTGTGGAGGAGTGTGTGTGTGTGTGGAGGAGTGTGTGTGTGTGTGTGGAGGAGTGTGTGTGTGTGTGGAGGAGTGTTCGTGTGTGTGTGGAAGAGTGTGTGTGTGGAGGGGTGTGAGTGTGTGTGGTGGAGGGTGTGTGTTTGTCTGGAAGAGTGTGTGTATGTGGAAGAGTCTGTGTGTATGTGGAAGAGTCTGTGTGTGTGTGGAGGAATGTGTGTGTGTGTGGAGGAGAGTGTGTGTGTGTGTGTGGAGGGGTGTGAGTGTGTGTGGTGGAGGGTGTGTGTTTGTCTGGAAGAGTGTGTGTATGTGGAAGAGTCTGTGTGTATGTGGAAGAGTCTGTGTGTGTGTGGAGGAATGTGTGTGTGTGTGTGGAGGAGAGTGTGTGTGTGTGTGTGGAGGGGTGTGAGTGTGTGTGGTGGAGGGTGTGTGTTTGTCTGGAAGAGTGTGTGTATGTGGAAGAGTCTGTGTGTATGTGGAAGAGTCTGTGTGTGTGTGGAGGAATGTGTGTGTGTGTGTGGAGGAGAGTGTGTGTGTGTGGAGGAGAGTGTGTGTGTGTGTGGAGGAGAGTGTGTGTGTGTGTGGAGGAGAGTGTGTGTGTGTGTGTGTGTGTGGAGGAGAGGGTGAGTGTGGAGGAGAGTGTGTGTGTGTGTGTGTGGAAGAGTGTGTGTGTGTGGAAGAGTGTGTGTATGTGGAAGAGTGTGTGTGTGTGTGGAGGAATGTGTGTATGTGTGTGTGTGTGGAGGAGAGTGTGTGTGTGTGTGTGTGGAGGAGAGTGTGTGTGTGCGTGGAGGAGACTGTGTGTGTGTGTGTGTGTGTGGAGGAGAGTGTGTGTGTGTGTGTGGAGGAGAGTGTGTGTATGTGTGTGTGGAGGAGAGTGTGTGTATGTGTGTGTGTGGAGGAGAGTGTGTGTGTGTGTGTGGAGGAGAGTGTGTGTGTGTGGAGGAGAGTGTGTGTGCGTGGAGGAGGGTGTGTGTGTGTGTGTGTGTGGAGGAATGTGTGTGTGTGTGTGTGTGTGTGTGTGTGTGGAGGAGAGTGTGTGTGTGTGTGTGGAGGAGAGTGTGAGTGGAGGCGTGCGTGTGGAGGAGAGTGTGTGTGGATGAGTGTGTGTGGAGGAGTGTGTGTGTGTGTGTGGAGGAGTGTGGGTGTGTGGAGGAGTGTGTGTGTGTGGAGGAGTGTGTGTGTGTGTGGAGGAGTGTGTGTGTGTGGAGGAGTGTGTGTGTGTGGAGGAGTGTGTCTGTGTGGAGGAGTGTGTGTGTTTGTGGAGGAGTGTGTGTCTGTGGAGGAGTGTGTGTGTGTGTGTGTCTGGAAGAGTGTGTGTGCATGTGGAAGAGTGTGTGTGTGTGTGGAGGAATGTGTGTATGTGTGTGTGTGTGGAGGAGAGTGTGTGTGTGTGTGGAGGAGAGTGTGTGTGTGTGTGTGGAGGAGAGAGTGTGTGTGTGTGTGTGTGGAGGAGAGTGTGTGTATGTGTGTGTGTGGAGGAGAGTGTGTGTATGTGTGTGTGTGGAGGAGAGTGTGTGTGTGTGTGTGGAGCAGAGTGTGTGTGTGTGTGTGTGGAGGAGAGTGTGTGTGTGTGTGTGTGGAGGAGAGTGTGTGTGCATGGAGGAGGGTGTGTGTGTGTGTGTGGGTGGAGGAGGGTGTGTGTGTGTGGAGGAGGGTTTGTGTGTGTGTGTGGAGGAGGGTGTGTATGTGTGTGTGGAGGAGTGTGTGTGTAAGTGTGTGTGTGGAGGAGAGTGTGTGTGTGTGTGGAGGAGAGTGTGTGTGTGTGTGTGTGGAGGAGTGTGTGTGTGGAGGAGTGTGTGTGCGTCTTTGGAGGAGTGTGTGTGTGTGGAGGAGTGTGTGTGTGTGTGTGTGTGTGTGTGTGGAGGAGTGTGTGTGTGTGTGTCTGGAGGAGTGTGTGCGTGTGTGTCTGGAGGAGTGTGTGTGTGGAGGAGTGTGTGTGTGTGGAGGAGTGTGTGTGTGTGTGTGTGTGTGGAGGAGTGTGTGTGTGTGTGGAGGAGTGTTCGTGTGTGTGTGGAGGAGTGTGTGTGTGTGTGTGTGTGGAGGGATGTGAGTGTGTGTGGTGGAGGGTGTGTGTTTGTCTGGAAGAGTGTGTGTATGTGGAAGAGTCTGTGTGTATGTGGAAGAGTCTGTGTGTGTGTGGAGGAATGTGTGTGGAGGAGAGTGTGTGTGTGTGGAGGAGAGTGTGTGTGTGTGTGGAGGAGAGTGTGTGTGTGTGTGGAGGAGAGTGTGTGTGTGTGTGGAGGAGAGTGTGTGTGTATGTGTGTGTGTGGAGGAGAGTGTGTGTATGTGTGTGTGTGGAGGAGAGTGTGTGTATGTGTGTGTGTGGAGGAGAGTGTGTGTGTGGAGGAGAGTGTGTGTGTGTGGAAGAGTGTGTGTGTATGTGGAAGAGTGTGTGTGTGTGTGGAGGAATGTGTGTATGTGTGTGTGTGTGGAGGAGATTGTGTGTGTGTGTGTGTGTGGAGGAGAGTGTGTGTGTGTGTGGAGGAGAGTGTGTGTGTGTGTGGAGGAGAGTGTGTGTGTGTGTGGAGGAGAGTGTGTGTGTGTGTGGAGGAGAGTGTGTGTGTGTGTGTGTGGAGGAGAGTGTGTGTATGTGTGTGTGGAGGAGAGTGTGTGTATGTGTGTGTGTGGAGGAGAGTGTGTGTGTGTGTGTGGAGGAGAGTGTGTGTGTGTGTGTGGAGGAGAGTGTGTGTGCGTGGAGGAGGGTGTGTGTGTGTGTGTGGGTGGTGGAGGGTGTGTGTGTGTGGAGGAGGGTTTGTGTGTGTGTGTGGAGGAGGGTGTGTATGTGTGTGTGGAGGAGTGTGTGTGTAAGTGTGTGTGTGGAGGAGAGTGTGTGTGTGTGTGGAGGAGAGTGTGTGTGTGTGTGTGGACGAGTGTGTGTGTGGAGGAGTGTGTGTGTGTGTCTGTGGAGGAGTGTGTGTGTGTCTGTGGAGGAGTGTGTGTGTGTGTGGAGGAGTGTGTGTGTGTGTGTCTGGAGGAGTGTGTGTGTGTGGAGGAGTGTGTGTGTGGAGGAGTGTGTGTGTGGAGGAGTGTGTGTGTGTGGAGGAGTGTGTGTGTGTGTGTGTGTGGAGGAGTGTGTGTGTGTGTGGAGGAGTGTGTGTGTGTGTGGAGGAGTGTGTGTGTGTGTGGAGGAGTGTGTGTGGAGGAGATCGTGTGTGTGTGTGTGGAGGAGAGTGTGTTTGTATGGAGGAGTGTGTGTTTGTGTGGAGGAGTGTGTGTGTGTGTGGAGGCGAGTGTGTGTTTGTGTGTATGTGTGTGTGTGGGGAGGAGAGTGTGTCTGTGTGTGTGGAGGAGAGAGTGTGTGTGTGGAGGAGAGTGTGTGTGTGTGTGTGTGGAGGAGACTGTGTGTGTGTGGAGGAGAGTGTGTGTGTGTGTGGAGGAGAGTGTGAGTGGAGGCGTGCGTGTGGAGGAGAGTGTGTGTGGATGAGTGTCTGTGTGTGGAGGAGTGTGTGTGTGTGTGTGTGTGGAGGAGTGTGGGTGTGTGGAGGAGTGTGTGTGTGTGGAGGAGTGTGTGTGTGGAGGAGTATGTGTGTGTGGAGGAGTGAGTGTGTGTGTGTGTGGAGGAGTGTGTGTGTGTGTGGAGGAGTGTGTGTGTGTGGAGGAGTGTGTGTGTTTGTGGAGGAGTGTGTCTCTGTGGAGGAGTGTGTGTGTGTGTCTGGAAGAGTGTGTGTATGTGGAAGAGTGTGTGTGTATGTGGAAGAGTGTGTGTGTGTGTGGAGGAATGTGTGTGTGTGTGTGGAGGAGAGTGTGTGTGTGTGTGTGTGTGTGTGTGGAGGAGAGTGTGTGTATGTGGGTGTGGAGGAGAGTGTGTGTATGTGTGTGTGGAGGAGAGTGTGTGTATGTGTGTGTGGAGGAGAGTGTGTGTATGTGTGTGGAGGAGAGTGTGTGTGCGTGGAGGAGGGTGTGTGTGTGTGTGTGTGGAGGAGGGTGTGTGTGTGTGGAGGAGGGTTTGTTTGTGTGTGTGGAGGAGTGTGTGTGTAAGTGTGTGTGTGGAGGAGAGTGTGTGTGTGTGTGTGTGTGGAGGAGTGTGTGTGTGGAGGAGTGTGTGTGTGTGTGTGGAGGAGTGTGTGTGTGTGTGTGTGTGTGGAGGAGTGTGTGTGTGTGTGTGTGTGTGGAGGAGTGTGTGTGTGTGTGTCTGGAGGAGTGTGTGCGTGTGTGTCTGGAGGAGTGTGTGTGTGTGGAGGAGTGTGTGTGTGTGGAGGAGTGTGTGTGTGTGGAGGAGTGTGTGTGTGTGTGTGGAGGAGTGTGTGTGTGTGTGTGTGTGTGTGTGTTTGTGTGGAGGAGTGTGTGTGTGTGTGTGGAGGAGTGTGTGTGTGTGTGGAGGAATGTGTGTGTGTGTGGAGGAGTGTGTGTGTGTGTGGAGGAGTGTGTGTGTGTGTGTGTGGAGGAGTGTGTGTGTGTGTGTGTGGAGGAGTGTGTGTGTGTGTGGAGGAGTCTTCGTGTGTGTGTGGAAGAGTGTGTGTGTGGAGGGGTGTGAGTGTGTGTGGTGGAGGGTGTGTGTTTGTCTGGAAGAGTGTGTGTATGTGGAAGAGTCTGTGTGTATGTGGAAGAGTCTGTGTGTGTGTGGAGGAATGTGTGTTTGTGTGTGTGGAGGAGAGTGTGTGTGTGTGTGTGGAGGAGTGTGTGTGTGTGTGGAGGAGTGTTCGTGTGTGTGTGGAAGAGTGTGTGTGTGGAGGGGTGTGAGTGTGTGTGGTGGAGGGTGTGTGTTTGTCTGGAAGAGTGTGTGTATGTGGAAGAGTCTGTGTGTATGTGGAAGAGTCTGTGTGTGTGTGGAGGAATGTGTGTGTGTGTGTGGAGGAGAGTGTGTGTGTGTGTGTGTGGAGGGGTGTGAGTGTGTGTGGTGGAGGGTGTGTGTTTGTCTGGAAGAGTGTGTGTATGTGGAAGAGTCTGTGTGTGTGTGGAGGAATGTGTGTGTGTGTGTGGAGGAGAGTGTGTGTGTGTGGAGGAGAGTGTGTGTGTGTGTGGAGGAGAGTGTGTGTGTGTGTGGAGGAGAGTGTGTGTGTGTGTGTGTGTGTGGAGGAGAGGGTGAGTGTGGAGGAGAGTGTGTGTGTGTGTGTGGAAGAGTGTGTGTGTGTGGAAGAGTGTGTGTATGTGGAAGAGTGTGTGTGTATGTGGAAGAGTGTGTGTGTGTGTGGAAGAGTGTGTGTGTGTGTGGAGGAATGTGTGTATGTGTGTGTGTGTGGAGGAGAGTGTGTGTGTGTGTGTGGAGGAGAGTGTGTGTGTGCGTGGAGGAGACTGTGTGTGTGTGTGTGTGTGTGTGTGGAGGAGAGTGTGTGTGTGTGTGTGGAGGAGAGTGTGTGTATGTGTGTGTGGAGGAGAGTGTGTGTATGTGTGTGTGTGGAGGAGAGTGTGTGTGTGTGTGTGGAGGAGAGTGTGTGTGTGTGGAGGAGAGTGTGTGTGTGTGGAGGAGTCTGTGTGTGTGTGTGGAGCAGAGTTTGTGCGTGTGGAGGAGAGCGTGTGCGTGTGGAGGAGAGTTTGTCTGTGTGTGGAGGAGTGTGTGTGTGTGTGGAGGAGTGTGTGTGTGTGTGGAGGAGTGTGTGTGTGTCTGTGTGTGTGGAGTAGAGTGTGTGTGTGTGTGGAGTAGAGTGTGTGTATTTGTGTGTGGAGGAGAGTGTGTGTGTGTGGAGGAATGTGTGTGTGTGTCTGTGGAGGAGTGTGTGTGTGTGTGTGTGTGTGGAGGAGTGTGTGTGTGTGTGGAGGTGTGTGTGTGTGTGGAGGAGTGTGTGTGTGTGTGTGCGTGGAGGAGTGTGTGTGTGTGTGTGTGTGGAGGAGTGTGTGTGTGTGTGGAGGAGTGTGTGTGTGGAGGAGTGTGTGTGTGTGTGTGTGTGGAGGAGTGTGTGTGTGTGTGTGTGTATGGAGGAGCGTGTGTGAGTGTGTGTGGAGGAGTGTGTGTGTGTGTGTGTGTGTGGAGGAGTGTGTGTGTGTGTATGTGTGTGTGGAGGAGTGTGTGTGTGTGGAGGAGTGTGTGTGTGTGTGTGTGGAGGAGTGTGTGTTTGTAGAGCAAAGTTTGGAGGAGAATGTGTGTGTGTGTGCGTGTGGAGGAGAGTGTGTGTGTGTTTGTGGAGGAATGTGTGTGTGTGTGTGGAGGAGTGTGTGTGTGTGTGTCTGGAGGAGTGTGTGTGTCTGTGTGTCTGGAGGAGTGTGTGTGTGTGTGTGGAGGAGTGAGTGTGTGTGTGTCTGGAGGAGTGGGTGTGTGTGTGTCTGGAGGAGTGTGTGTGTTTTGTCTGGAGGAGGATGTGTGTGTGTGTGGAGGAGTGTGTGTGTGTGGAGGAGTGTGTGTGTGTGTCTGGAAGAGTATGTGTGTATGTGGAAGAGTGTGTGTGTATGTGGAACAGTGTGTGTGTGTGTGTGTGGAGGAGAGTGTGTGTGTGTGTGTGGAGGAGTGTGTGTGTGTGTGTGTGTGGAGGAGAGTGTGTGTGTGTGTGTGTGTGGAGGAGAGTGTGTGTATGTGTGTGTGGAGGAGAGTGTGTGTATGTGTGTGTGGAGGAGAGTGTGTGTATGTGTGTGTGGAGGAGAGTGTGTGTATGTGTGTGGAGGAGAGTGTGTGTATGTGTGTGGAGGAGAGTGTGTGTGCGTGGAGGAGGGTGTGTGTGTGTGTGGGTGGAGGAGGGTGTGTGTGTGTGGAGGAGGGTTTGTGTGTGTGTGTGGAGGAGGGTGTGTATGTGTGTGTGGAGGAGTGTGTGTGTAAGTGTGTGTGTGGAGGAGAGTGTGTGTGTGTGTGTGGGGAGGAGTGTGTGTGTGGAGGAGTGTGTGTGTGTGTGTGGAGGAGTGTGTGTGTGTGTGTCTGGAGGAGTGTGTGTGTGTGTGTCTGGAGGAGTGTGTGTGTCTGGAGGAGTGTGTGTGTGTGGAGGAGTGTGTGTGTGTGTGTGGAGGAGTGTGTGTGTGTGTGTGTGTGTGTGTGGAGGAGTGTGTGTGTGTGTGTGGAGGAGTGTGTGTGTGTGTGGAGGAGTGTGTGTGTGTGTGTGTGGAGGAGTGTGTGTGTGTGTGTGGAGGAGTGTGTGTGTGTGTGGAGGAGTGTTCGTGTGTGTGTGGAAGAGTGTGTGTGTGGAGGTGTGTGAGTGTGTGTGGTGGAGGGTGTGTGTTTGTCTGGAAGAGTGTGTGTATGTGGAAGAGTCTGTGTGTATGTGGAAGAGTCTGTGTGTGTGTGGAGGAATGTGTGTGTGTGTGTGGAGGAGAGTGTGTGTGTGTGTGTGTGGAGGGGTGTGAGTGTGTGTGGTGGAGGGTGTGTGTTTGTCTGGAAGAGTGTGTGTATGTGGAAGAGTCTGTGTGTATGTGGAAGAGTCTGTGTGTGTGTGGAGGAATGTGTGTGTGTGTGTGGAGGAGAGTGTGTGTGTGTGGAGGGGTGTGAGTGTGTGTGGTGGAGGGTGTGTGTTTGTCTGGAAGAGTGTGTGTATGTGGAAGAGTCTGTGTGTATGTGGAAGAGTCTGTGTGTGTGTGGAGGAATGTGTGTGTGTGTGTGGAGGAGAGTGTGTGTGTGTGGAGGAGAGTGTGTGTGTGTGGAGGAGAGTGTGTGTGTGTGTGGAGGAGAGGGTGAGTGTGGAGGAGAGTGTGTGTGTGTGTGTGGAAGAGTGTGTGTGTGTGGAAGAGTGTGTGTATGTGGAAGAGTGTGTGTGTATGTGGAAGAGTGTGTGTGTGTGTGGAGGAATGTGTGTATGTGTGTGTGTGGAGGAGAGTGTGTGTGTGTGTGTGTGGAGGAGAGTGTGTGTGTGCGTGGAGGAGACTGTGTGTGTGTGTGTGTGTGTGGAGGAGAGTGTGTGTGTGTGTGTGGAGGAGAGTGTGTGTATGTGTGTGTGGAGGAGAGTGTGTGTATGTGTGTGTGTGGAGGAGAGTGTGTGTGTGTGTGGAGGAGAGTGTGTGTGTGTGGAGGAGAGTGTGTGTGCGTGGAGGAGGGTGTGTGTGTGTGTGTGTGTGGAGGAATGTGTGTGTGTGTGTGTGTGGAGGAGAGTGTGTGTGTGTGTGGAGGAGAGTGTGAGTGGAGGCGTGCGTGTGGAGGAGAGTGTGTGTGGATGAGTGTCTGTGTGTGGAGGAGTGTGTGTGTGTGTGTGGAGGAGTGTGGGTGTGTGGAGGAGTGTGTGTGTGTGGAGGAGTGTGTGTGTGTGTGGAGGAGTGTGTGTGTGTGGAGGAGTGTGTCTGTGTGGAGGAGTGTGTGTGTTTGTGGAGGAGTGTGTGTCTGTGGAGGAGTGTGTGTGTGTGTGTGTCTGGAAGAGTGTGTGTGCATGTGGAAGAGTGTGTGTGTGTGTGGAGGAATGTGTGTATGTGTGTGTGTGTGGAGGAGAGTGTGTGTGTGTGTGTGGAGGAGAGTGTGTGTGTGTGTGTGGAGGAGAGAGTGTGTGTGTGTGTGTGTGTGGAGGAGAGTGTGTGTATGTGTGTGTGTGGAGGAGAGTGTGTGTATGTGTGTGTGTGGAGGAGATTGTGTGTATGTGTGTGTGTGGAGGAGAGTGTGTGTGTGGAGGAGAGTGTGTGTGTGTGGAGGAGTGTGTGTGTGTGGAGGAGTGTGTGTGTGTGTCTGGAAGAGTATGTGTGTATGTGGAAGTGTGTGTGTCTATGTGGAACAGTGTGTGTGTGTGTGTGTGTGGAGGAATGTGTGTATGTGTGTGTGTGTGGAGGAGAGTGTGTGTGTGTGTGTGGAGGAGAGTGTGTGTGTGTGTGGTGGAGAGTGTGTGTGTGTGTGTGTGGAGGAGAGTGTGTGTGTGTGGAGGGGAGTGTGTGTGTGTGGAGGAGAGTGTGTGTATCTGTGTGTGGAGGAGAGTGTGTGTGTGTGTGTGGAGGAGAGTGTGTGTGTGTGTGTGGAGGAGAGTGTGTGTGTGTGGAGGAGAGTGTGTGTGTGTGGAGGAGAGTGTGTGTGTGGAGGAAAAGAGTGTGTGTGTGTGGAGGAGAGTGTGTGTGTGTGTGGAGGAGTGTGTGTGTGTGTGTGTGTGTGGAGGAGAGTGTGTGTGTGTGGAGGAGAGTGTGTGTGTGTGGAGGAGAATGTGTGTGTGTGTGTGGAGGAGTGTGTGTGTGTGTGGAGGAGTGTGTGTGTGTGGAGGAGTGTGTGTGTGTGGAGGAGTGTGTGTGTGTGGAGGAGTGTGTGTGTGTGGAGGAGTGTGTGTGTGTGGAGGAGTGTGTGTGTGTGTGTGTGCGGAGGAGTGTGTGTGTGTGCGGAGGAGTGTGTGTGTGTGCGGAGGAGTGTGTGTGTGTGTGTGGAGGAGTGTGTGTGTGTCTGTGTGGAGGAGTGTGTGACTGTGTGGAGGAGTGTGTGTGTGTGTTTGTGGAGGAGTTTGTGTGTGTGGAGGTGTGTGTGTGTGTGTGGAGGAGAGTGTGTGTGTGTGGAGGAGAGTGTGTGTGTGTGGAGGAGAATGTGTGTGTGTGTGTGGAGGAGTGTGTGTGTGGAGGAGAGTGTGTGTGTGTATGGAGGAGTGTGTGTGTGTATGGAGGAGTGTGTGTGTGTCTGGAGGAGAGTGTGTGTGTGTGGAGGAGAGTGTGTGTGTATGTGTGTGTGTGGAGGAGTGTATGTGTGTGTGGAGGAGTGTGTGTGTGTGTGGAGGAGTGTGTGTGTATGTGGAGGAGTGTGTGTGTGGAGGGGTGTGTGTGTGGGTGGAGTTGTGTGTGTGGTGGAGGGTGTGTGTTTGTCTGGAAGAGTGTGTGTGTGTGTGGAGGAATGTGTGTATGTGTGTGTGTGTGGAGGAGAGTGTGTATGTGTGTGTGTGGAGGAGAGTGTGTGTATGTGTGTGTGTGGAGGAGAGTGTGTGTGTGTATGTGTGTGTGGAGGAGAGTGTGTGTGTGTGTGGAGGGGTGTGTGTGTGTGGAGGAGGGTTTGTGTGTGTGTGTGGAGGAGTGTGTGTGTGAGTGTGTGTGTGTGGAGGAGAGTGTGTGTGTGTGTGGAGGAGAGTGTGTGTGTGTGGAAGAGTGTGTGTGTGTGTGTGTGGTGGAGAGTGTGTGGAGGAGGAGGGTATGTGTGTGTGTGTGTGTGGAGGAGAGTGTGTGTGTGTGGAGGAGTGTGTGTGTGTGTCTGTGGAGGAGTGTGTGTGTGTCTGTGGAGGAGTGTGTGTGTGTCTGTGGAGGAGTGTGTGTGTGTGTGTGTGGAGGAGTGTGTGTGTGTGGAGGAGTGTGTGTGTGTGTGTGTGTGTGGAGGAGTGTGTGTGTGTGTGTGGAGGAATGTGTATGTGTGTGTGTGGAGGATTGTGTGTGTGTGGAGGAGTGTGTGTGTGTGTGTGTGTGGAGGAGTGTGTGTGTGTGTGTGGAGGAGTGTGTGTGTGTAGAGCAGAGTTTGGAGGAGAATGTGTGTGTGTGTTCGTGTGGAGGAGAGTGTGTGTGAGTGGAGGAGTGTGTGTGTGGAGGAGTGTGTGTGTGTGGAGGAGTGTGTGTGTGTGTGGAGGAGTGTGTATGTGTGGAGGTGTGTGTGTGTGTGTGTGTGGAGGAGAGTGTGTGTGTGTGTGGAGGAGTGTGTGTGTGGAGGAGTGTGTGTGTGTGGAGGTGTGTGTGTGTGGAGGTGTGTTTGTGGTGGAGAGTGTGTGTGTATGTGGAAGAGTGTGTGTGTGTGTGTGGAGGAATGTGTGTGTGTGTGTGTGTGGAGGATAGTGTGTGTGTGGAGGAGAGTGTGTGTGTGTGTGTGGAGGAGAGTGTGTGTGTGTGTGTGTGTGTGTGGAGGAGAGTGAGTGTGTGTGTGTGTCTGTGTGTGGAGGAGAGTGTGGGTGTGTGGAGGAGAGTGTGTGTATTTGTGTGTGTGGAAGAGAGTGTGTGTGTGTGTGTGTGTGTGTGGAGGAGTGTGAGTGTGTGTGTGTGTGGAGGAGAGTGTGTGTGTGTGTGTGTGGAGGAGAGTGTGTGTGTGTGTGTGTGGAGGAGAGTGTGTGTGTGTGGAGGAGAGTGTGTGTGTGTGTGTGGAGGAGAGTGTGTTTGTGTGAGTGGAGGAGAGTGTGTGTGTGTGTATGGAGTGTGTGTGTGGAGAAGTGTGTGTGTGGAGGAGAGAGTGTGTGTGTGGAGGGGAAGACTGTGTGTCTGTGGAGGAGTGTGTGTGTGTGTGTGGAGGAGAGTGTGTGTGTGTGTGGAGGAGAGTGTGTGTGTGTGTGTGTGTGTGTGGAGGAGAGTGTGTGTGTGTGGAGGAGTGTGTGTGTGGAGGAGTGTGTGTGTGTGGAGGTGTGTGTGTGTGGAGGTGTGTTTGTGGTGGAGAGTGTGTGTGTATGTGGAAGAGTGTGTGTGTGTGTGTGGAGGAATGTGTGTGTGTGTGTGTGTGGAGGATAGTGTGTGTGTGGAGGAGAGTGTGTGTGTGTGTGTGGAGGAGAGTGTGTGTGTGTGTGTGTGTGGAGGATAGTGTGTGTGTGGAGGAGAGTGTGTGTGTGTGTGTGGAGGAGAGTGTGTGTGTGTGTGTGTGTGTGGTGGAGAGTGTGTGTGTGTGTGTGTGGAGGAGAGTGTGTGTGTGTGGAGGGGAGTGTGTGTGTGTGGAGGAGAGTGTGTGTATCTGTGTGTGGAGGAGAGTGTGTGTGTGTGTGTGGAGGAGAGTGTGTGTGTGTGTGTGGAGGAGAGTGTGTGTGTGTGGAGGAGAGTGTGTGTGTGTGGAGGAGAGTGTGTGTGTGTGGAGGAAAAGAGTGTGTGTGTGTGGAGGAGAGTGTGTGTGTGTGTGGAGGAGTGTGTGTGTGTGTGTGTGTGTGGAGGAGAGTGTGTGTGTGTGGAGGAGAGTGTGTGTGTGTGGAGGAGAATGTGTGTGTGTGTGTGGAGGAGTGTGTGTGTGTGTGGAGGAGTGTGTGTGTGTGGAGGAGTGTGTGTGTGTGGAGGAGTGTGTGTGTGTGGAGGAGTGTGTGTGTGTGGAGGAGTGTGTGTGTGTGGAGGAGTGTGTGTGTGTGGAGGAGTGTGTGTGTGTGTGTGTGCGGAGGAGTGTGTGTGTGTGCGGAGGAGTGTGTGTGTGTGCGGAGGAGTGTGTGTGTGTGTGTGGAGGAGTGTGTGTGTGTCTGTGTGGAGGAGTGTGTGACTGTGTGGAGGAGTGTGTGTGTGTGTTTGTGGAGGAGTTTGTGTGTGTGGAGGTGTGTGTGTGTGTGTGGAGGAGAGTGTGTGTGTGTGGAGGAGAGTGTGTGTGTGTGGAGGAGAATGTGTGTGTGTGTGTGGAGGAGAGTGTGTGTGTGTATGGAGGAGTGTGTGTGTGTATGGAGGAGTGTGTGTGTGTCTGGAGGAGAGTGTGTGTGTGTGGAGGAGAGTGTGTGTGTATGTGTGTGTGTGGAGGAGTGTATGTGTGTGTGGAGGAGTGTGTGTGTGTGTGGAGGAGTGTGTGTGTGTGTGGAGGAGTGTGTGTGTATGTGGAGGAGTGTGTGTGTGGAGGGGTGTGTGTGTGGGTGGAGTTGTGTGTGTGGTGGAGGGTGTGTGTTTGTCTGGAAGAGTGTGTGTGTGTGTGGAGGAATGTGTGTATGTGT
>JANJGN010001172.1:87500-92500 GCA_026770705.1 Isurus oxyrinchus
GAGTGTGTGTGTGTGTCTGTGTGTGGAGGAGAGTGTGGGTGTGTGGAGGAGAGTGTGTGTATTTGTGTGTGTGGAAGAGAGTGTGTGTGTGTGTGTGGAGGAGAGTGTGTGTGTGTGTGTGGAGGAGAGTGTGTGTGTGTGGAGGAGAGTGTGTGTGTGTGTGTGGAGGAGAGTGTGTTTGTGTGAGTGGAGGAGAGTGTGTGTGTGTGTATGGAGTGTGTGTGTGGAGTGTGTGTGTGTGTGTGTGTGGAGAAGTGTGTGTGTGGAGGAGAGAGTGTGTGTGTGGAGGAGAAGACTGTGTGTCTGTGAAGGAGTGTGTGTGTGTGTGTGGAGGAGAGTGTGTGTGTGTGGAGGAGAGTGTGTGTGTGTGTGGAGGAGAGTGTGTGTGTGGAGGAGAGTGTGTGTGTGGAGGAGAGTGTGTGTGTGTGTGTGTGTGTGTGGAGGAGAGTGTGTGTGTGTGTGTGTGTGTGTGTGGAGGAGTGTGTGTGTGTGTGGAGGAGTGTGTGTGTGTGGAGGAGTGTGTTTTTGTGGAGGAGTGTGTGTGTGTGTGTGTGTGTGGAGGAGAGTGTGTGTGTGTGTGGAGGAGTGTGTGTGTGTGTGGAGGAGTGTGTGTGTGTGGAGGTGTGTGTGTGTGGAGGTGTGTTTGTGGTGGAGAGTGTGTGTGTATGTGGAAGAGTGTGTGTGTGTGTGGAGGAATGTGTGTGTGTGTGTGTGTGGAGGAGAGTGTGTGTGTGTGTGTGTGGAGGAGAGTGTGTGTGTGGAGGAGAGTGTGTGTGTGTGGAGGAGAGAGTGTGTGTGTGTGTGGAGGAGAGTGAGTGTGTGTGTGTGGAGGAGAGTGTGTGTGTGTGGAGGAGAGTGTGTGTGTGTGTGTGTGGAGGAGAGTGTGTTTGTGTGAATGGAGGAGAGTGTGTGTGTGTGTATGGAGTGTGTGTGTGGAGTGTGTGTGTGTGTGTGGGTGCAGAAATGTGTTTGTGTGGAGGAGAGAGTGTGTATGTGGAGAAGAGTGTGTGTCTGTGGAGGAGTGTGTGTGTGTGTGTGTGTGTGTGTGTATGGAGGAGAGTGTGTGTGTGTGTGTGTGGAGGAGAGTGTGTGTGTGTGTGTGTGTGTGGAGGAGAGTGTGTGTGTGTGTGTGTGTGTGGAGGAGAGTGTGTGTGTGTGGAGGAGAGTGTGTGTGTGTGTGTGTGTGTGTGTGTGTGTGTGGATGAGAGTGTGTGTGTGTGTGGAGGAGAGTGTGTGTGTGTGTGGAGGAGAGTGTGTGTGTGTGTGGAGGAGGGTGTGTGTGTGGAGGAGGGTTTGTGTGTGTGTGTGGAGGAGGGTGTTTGTGTGTGTGTGGAGGAGTGTGTGTGTGTGTGTGTGTGGAGGAGAATGTGTGTGTGTGGAGGAGTGTGTGTGTGTGTGTGGAGGAGAATGTGTGTGTGTGGAGGAGAGTGTGTGTGTGTGTTATGTGTGTGGAGGAGTGTGTGTGTGTGTGTGTGTGTGGAGGAGTGTGTGTGTGTGTGTGTGGAAGAGTGTGTATGTGTGTGTGTGTGGAGGAGTGTGTGTGTGTGTGTGTGTGTGGAGTGTGTGTGTGTGGAGGAGTGTGTGTGTGTGGAGGAGTGTGTGTGTGTAGAGCAGAGTTTGGAGGAGAATGTGTGTGTGTGCGCGTGTGGAGGAGATTGTGTGTGTGGAGGAGTGTGTGTGTGTGTCTGGAGGAGTGTGTGTGTGTGTCTGGAGGTGTGTGTGTGTGTGTGTCTGGAGGAGTGTGTATGTGGAGGAGTGTGTGTGTGTGTGTGGAAGAGTGTGTGTGTGTGTGTGGACGAGAGTGTGTTTGTGTGCGTGGAGGAGAGTGTGTGTGTGTGTATGGAGTGTGTGTGTGTGTGTGTGTGTGGAGGAGAGTGTGTGTGTGTGTGTGGAGGAGAGTGTGTTTGTGTGGAGGAGAGTGTGTGTGTGTGTGTGGAGGAAAGTGTGTGTATGTGGAGGAGAGTGTGTGTGTGTGGAGGAGAGTGTGTGTGTGTGTGGAGGAGTGTGTGTGTGTGGAGGAGTGTGTGTGTGTGGAGGAGTGTGTGTGTGTGTGTGGAGGAGTGTGTGTGTGTGTGGAGGAGTGTGTGTGTGTGTGGAGGAGTGTGTGTGTGTGTGGAGGAGTGTGTGTGTGTGGAGGAGTGTGTGTGTGCGGAGGAGTGTGTGTGTGTGCGGAGGAGTGTGTGTGTGTGTGTGTGTGTGTGTGGAGGAGTGTGTGTGTGTCTGTGTGGAGGAGTGTGTGACTGTGTGGAGGAGTGTGTGTGTGTGTGTGGAGGAGTTTGTGTGTGTGGAGGTGTGTGTGTGTGTGTGGAGGAGAGTGTGTGTGTGTGGAGGAGAGTGTGTGTGTGTGGAGGAGAATGTGTGTGTGTGTGTGGAGGAGTGTGTGTGTGGAGGAGAGTGTGTGTGTGTATGGAGGAGTGTGTGTGTGTATGGAGGAGTGTGTGTGTGTGTGGAGGAGAGTGTGTGTGTGTGGAGGAGTGTATGTGTGTGGAGGAGTGTATGTGTGTGTGGAGGAGTGTGTGTGTGTGTGGAGGAGTGTGTGTGTGTGTGTGGAGGAGTGTGTGTGTATGTGGAGGAGTGTGTGTGTGGAGGGGTGTGTGTGTGGGTGGAGTTGTGTGTGTGGTGGAGGGTGTGTGTTTGTCTGGAAGAGTGTGTGTGTATGTGGAAGAGTGTGTGTGTGTGTGGAGGAATGTGTGTATGTGTGTGTGTGTGGAGGAGAGTGTGTATGTGTGTGTGTGGAGAGTGTGTGTATGTGTGTGTGTGGAGGAGAGTGTGTGTGTGTGTGTGGAGGAGAGTGTGTGTGTGTGTGGAGGAGTGTGTGTGTGTGTGGAGGAGTGTGTGTGTGTGGAGGTGTGTGTGTGTGGAGGTGTGTTTGTGGTGGAGAGTGTGTGTGTATGTGGAAGAGTGTGTGTGTGTGTGGAGGAATGTGTGTGTGTGTGTGTGTGGAGGAGAGTGTGTGTGTGTGTGTGTGGAGGAGAGTGTGTGTGTGGAGGAGAGTGTGTGTGTGTGGAGGAGAGAGTGTGTGTGTGTGTGGAGGAGAGTGAGTGTGTGTGTGTGGAGGAGAGTGTGTGTGTGTGGAGGAGAGTGTGTGTGTGTGTGTGGAGGAGAGTGTGTTTGTGTGAATGGAGGAGAGTGTGTGTGTGTGTATGGAGTGTGTGTGTGGAGTGTGTGTGTGTGTGTGGGTGCAGAAATGTGTTTGTGTGGAGGAGAGAGTGTGTATGTGGAGAAGAGTGTGTGTCTGTGGAGGAGTGTGTGTGTGTGTGTGTGTGTGTGTGTATGGAGGAGAGTGTGTGTGTGTGTGTGTGGAGGAGAGTGTGTGTGTGTGTGTGTGTGTGGAGGAGAGTGTGTGTGTGTGTGTGTGGAGGAGAGTGTGTGTGTGTGTGTGTGTGTGTGTGTTTGTGTGTGGATGAGAGTGTGTGTGTGTGTGGAGGAGAGTGTGTGTGTGTGTGGAGGAGAGTGTGTGTGTGTGTGGAGGAGAGTGTGTGTGTGTGTGGAGGAGGGTGTGTGTGTGGAGGAGGGTTTGTGTGTGTGTGTGGAGGAGGGTGTTTGTGTGTGTGTGGAGGAGTGTGTGTGTGTGTGTGTGTGGAGGAGAATGTGTGTGTGTGGAGGAGTGTGTGTGTGTGTGTGGAGGAGAATGTGTGTGTGTGGAGGAGAGTGTGTGTGTGTGTTATGTGTGTGGAGGAGTGTGTGTGTGTGTGTGTGTGTGTGGAGGAGTGTGTGTGTGTGTGTGTGGAAGAGTGTGTATGTGTGTGTGTGTGGAGGAGTGTGTGTGTGTGTGTGTGTGTGGAGTGTGTGTGTGTGTGTGGAGGAGTGTGTGTGTGTGGAGGAGTGTGTGTGTGTAGAGCAGAGTTTGGAGGAGAATGTGTGTGTGTGCGCGTGTGGAGGAGATTGTGTGTGTGGAGGAGTGTGTGTGTGTGTCTGGAGGAGTGTGTGTGTGTGTCTGGAGGTGTGTGTGTGTGTGTCTGGAGGAGTGTGTATGTGGAGGAGTGTGTGTGTGTGTGTGGAAGAGTGTGTGTGTGTGTGTGGACGAGAGTTTGTTTGTGTGCGTGGAGGAGAGTGTGTGTGTGTGTATGGAGTGTGTGTGTGTGTGTGTGTGTGGAGGAGAGTGTGTGTGTGTGTGTGGAGGAGAGTGTGTTTGTGTGGAGGAGAGTGTGTGTGTGTGTGTGGAGGAAAGTGTGTGTATGTGGAGGAGAGTGTGTGTGTGTGGAGGAGAGTGTGTGTGTGTGTGGAGGAGTGTGTGTGTGTGGAGGAGTGTGTGTGTGTGGAGGAGTGTGTGTGTGTGTGTGGAGGAGTGTGTGTGTGTGTGGAGGAGTGTGTGTGTGTGTGGAGGAGTGTGTGTGTGTGGAGGAGTGTGTGTGTGCGGAGGAGTGTGTGTGTGTGCGGAGGTGTGTGTGTGTGTGTGTGTGTGTGTGTGGAGGAGTGTGTGTGTGTCTGTGTGGAGGAGTGTGTGACTGTGTGGAGGAGTGTGTGTGTGTGTGTGGAGGAGTTTGTGTGTGTGGAGGTGTGTGTGTGTGTGTGGAGGAGAGTGTGTGTGTGTGGAGGAGAGTGTGTGTGTGTGGAGGAGAATGTGTGTGTGTGGAGGAGTGTGTGTGTGGAGGAGAGTGTGTGTGTGTATGGAGGAGTGTGTGTGTGTATGGAGGAGTGTGTGTGTGTGTGGAGGAGAGTGTGTGTGTGTGGAGGAGTGTATGTGTGTGGAGGAGTGTATGTGTGTGTGGAGGAGTGTGTGTGTGTGTGGAGGAGTGTGTGTGTGTGTGTGGAGGAGTGTGTGTGTATGTGGAGGAGTGTGTGTGTGGAGGGGTGTGTGTGTGGGTGGAGTTGTGTGTGTGGTGGAGGGTGTGTGTTTGTCTGGAAGAGTGTGTGTGTATGTGGAAGAGTGTGTGTGTGTGTGGAGGAATGTGTGTATGTGTGTGTGTGTGGAGGAGAGTGTGTATGTGTGTGTGTGGAGAGTGTGTGTATGTGTGTGTGTGGAGGAGAGTGTGTGTGTGTATGTGTGTGTGGAGGAG
>JANJGN010001172.1:97500-180013 GCA_026770705.1 Isurus oxyrinchus
TTTGGAGGAGAATGTGTGTGTGTGTGCGCGTGTGGAGGAGAGTGTGTGTGTGTGGAGGAGTGTGTGTGTGTGTCTGGAGGAGTGTGTGTGTGTGTGGAGGAGTGTGTGTGTGTGGAGGAGTGTGTGTGTGTGGAGGACTGTGTGTGTGTGTGTGTGGACGAGAGTGTGTGTGTGTGTGTGGAGGAGAGTGTGTGTGTGTGTATGGAGTTTGTGTGTGGAGTGTGTGTGTGTGTGGAGGAGAGAGTGTGTGTGTGTGTGTGGAGGAGAGTGTGTTTGTGTGAGGAGAGTGTGTGTATGTGGAGGAATGTGTGTGTATGTGGAGGAGAGTGTGTGTGTGGAGGAGAAGAGTGTGTGTGTATGGAGGAGTGTGTGTGTGTGTGGAGGAGTGTGTGTGTGTGTGTGTGGAGGAGAGAGTGTGTGTGTGTGTGTGTGGAGGAGAGTGTGTATGGAGGAGACTGTGTGTGTGGAGGGAAGTGTGTGTGGAGGAGAGTGTGTGTGTGTGTGTGTGTGGAGGAGTGTGTGTGTTTGTGGAGGAGTGTGTGTGTGTGTGGAGGAGTGTGTGTGTGTGTGGAGGAGTTTGTGTGTGTGGAGGAGTGTGTGTGTGTGTGTGTGTGTGTGTGGAGGAGTGTGTGTGTGTGTGGAGGAGTTTGTGTGTGTGGAGGAGTGTGTGTGTGTGTGTGTGTGTGGAGGAGTGTGTGTGTTTGTGGAGGAGTGTGTGTGTTTGTGGATGAGTGTGTGTGTGTGGAGGAGAGTGTGTTTGTGTGAGGACAGTGTGTGTATGTGGAGGAATGTGTGTGTATGTGGAGGAGAGTGTGTGTGTGGAGGAGAAGAGTGTGTGTGTATGGAGGAGTGTGTGTGTGTGTGGAGAGTGTGTGTGTGTGTGTGGAGGAGAGAGTGTGTGTGTGTGTGTGTGGAGGAGAGTGTGTATGGAGGAGACTGTGTGTGTGGAGGGAAGTGTGTGTGGAGGAGAGTGTGTGTGTGTGTATGGAGTGTGTGTATGGAGTGTGTGTGTGGAGTGTGTGTGTGTGTGTGTGTGTGTGGAGAAGTGTGTGTGTGGATGAGTGTGTGTGTGTGGAGGAGTGTGTGTGTGTGTGGAGGAGTGTGTGTGTGTGTGGAGGAGTTTGTGTGTGTGGAGGAGTGTGTGTGTGTGTGTGTGTGTGTGGAGGAGTGTGTGTGTTTGTGGAGGAGTGTGTGTGTTTGTGGATGAGTGTGTGTGTGTGGAGGAGTGTGTGTGTGTGTGGAGGAGTGTGTGTGTGTGTGGAGGAGTTTGTGTGTGTGGAGGAGTGTGTGTGTTTGTGGAGGAGTGTGTGTGTTTGTGGAGGAGTGTGTGTTTGTGGAGGAGTGTGTGTCTGTGGAGGAATGTGTGTGTGTGTGTGTCTGGAAGAGTGTGTGTATGTGGAAGTGTGTGTGTGTGTGTGGAGGAATGTGTGTATGTGTGTGTGTGGAGGAGAGTGTGTGTGTGTGTGTGTGTGTGTGGAGGAGAGTGTGTGTGTGTGTGTATGGAGGAGAGTGTGTGTGTGTGTATGTGTGTGTGGAGGAGAGTGTGTGTATGTGTGTGTGGAGGAGAGTGTGTGTATGTGTGTGTGGAGGAGAGTGTGTGTATGTGTGTGTGTGGAGGAGAGTGTGTGTGTGTGTGTGGAGGAGAGTGTGTGTGTGTGGAGGAGAGTGTGTGTGTGTGGAGGAGGGTGTGTGTGTGTGTCTGTGGGTGGAGGAGGGTGTGTGTGTGTGGAGGATGGTTTGTGTGTGTGTGTGGAGGAGTGTGTGTGTGAGTGTGTGTGTATGGAGGAGAGTGTGTGTGTGTGTGTGGAGGAGAGTGTGTGTGTGTGGAGGAGAGTGTGTGTGTGTGGAGGAGAGTGTGTGTGTGGAGGAGTGTGTGTGTGTTTGTGGAGGAGTGTGTGTGTGTCTGTGGAGGAGTGTGTGTGTGTGTGTGTGTGGAGGAGTGTGTGTCTGTGTGTGTGTGTGTGTGTGTGGAGGAGAGTGTGTGTGTGTGGAGGAGAGTGTGTGTGTGGAGGAGAGTGTGTGTGTGTGTGTGTGTGGAGGAGAGTGTGTGTGTGTGTGTGTGGAGGAGTGTGTGTGTGTGGAGGAGTGTGTGTGTGTGGAGGAGTGTGTTTTTGTGGAGGAGTGTGTATGTGTGGAGGAGTGTGTGTGTGTGTGTGGAGGAGAGTGTGTGTGTGTGTGGAGGAGTGTGTGTGTGTGGAGGTGTGTGTGTGTGGAGGTGTGTTTGTGGTGGAGAGTGTGTGTGTATGTGGAAGAGTGTGTGTGTGTGTGGAGGAATGTTTGTGTGTGTGTGTGTGGAGGAGAGTGTGTGTGTGTGTGTGTGGAGGAGAGTGTGTGTGTGTGTGTGGAGGAGAGTGTGTGTGTGTGGAGGAGAGAGTGTGTGTGTGTGTGGAGGAGAGTGAGTGTGTGTGTGTGGAGGAGAGTGTGTGTGTGTGGAGGAGAGTGTGTGTGTGTGTGTGTGGAGGAGAGTGTGTTTGTGTGAATGGAGGAGAGTGTGTGTGTGTGTATGGAGTGTGTGTGTGGAGTGTGTGTGTGTGTGTGGGTGCAGAAATGTGTTTGTGTGGAGGAGAGAGTGTGTATGTGGAGAAGAGTGTGTGTCTGTGGAGGAGTGTGTGTGTGTGTGTGTGTGTGTGTGTGTGTGTGTGTGGAGGAGAGTGTGTGCGTGTGTGTGTGTGGAGGAGAGTGTGTGTGTGTGTGTGTGTGGAGGAGAGTGTGTGTGTGTGTGGAGGGAGTGTGTGTGTGGAGGAGAGTGTGTGTGTGTGTGTGTGTGTGTGTGTGGAGGAGTGTGTGTGTGTGTGGAGGTGTGTGTGTGTGGAGGTGTGTTTGTGGTGGAGAGTGTGTGTGTATGTGGAAGAGTGTGTGTGTGTGTGTGGAGGAATGTGTGTGTGTGTGTGTGTGGAGGATAGTGTGTGTGTGGAGGAGAGTGTGTGTGTGTGTGTGGAGGAGAGTGTGTGTGTGTGTGTGTGTGGAGGATAGTGTGTGTGTGGAGGAGAGTGTGTGTGTGTGTGTGGAGGAGAGTGTGTGTGTGTGGAGGAGAGAGTGTGTGTGTGTGTGGAGGAGAGTGAGTGTGTGTCTGTGTCTGTGTGTGGAGGAGAGTGTGGGTGTGTGGAGGAGAGTGTGTGTATTTGTGTGTGTGGAAGAGAGTGTGTGTGTGTGTGTGTGTGTGTGGAGGAGAGTGTGTGTGTGTGTGTGGAGGAGAGTGTGTGTGTGTGTGTGGAGGAGAGTGTGTGTGTGTATGGAGTGTGTGTGTGGAGTGTGTGTGTGTGTGTGTGTGTGGAGAAGTGTGTGTGTGGAGGAGAGAGTGTGTGTGTGGAGGAGAAGACTGTGTGTCTGTGGAGGAGTGTGTGTGTGTGTGTGGGGGAGAGTGTGTGTGTGTGGAGGAGAGTGTGTGTGTGTGTGGAGGAGAGTGTGTGTGTGGAGGAGAGTGTGTGTGTGTGTGTGTGTGTGTGTGTGTGTGTGTGTGTGTGGAGGAGAGTGTGTGTGTGTGTGGAGGAGTGTGTGTGTGTGTGGAGGAGTGTGTGTGTGTGGAGGAGTGTGTGTGTGTGGAGGAGTGTGTGTGTGTGTCTGGAGGAGAGTGTGTGTGTGTGTGGAGGAGTGTGTGTGTGTGTGTGGAGGAGTGTGTGTGTGTGGAGGTGTGTGTGTGTGGAGGTGTGTTTGTGGTGGAGAGTGTGTGTGTATGTGGAAGAGTGTGTGTGTGTGTGGAGGAATGTGTGTGTGTGTGTGTGTGAGGAGAGTGTGTGTGTGTGTGTGTGGAGGAGAGTGTGTGTGTGTGTGTGGAGGAGAGTGAGTGTGTGTGTGTGGAGGAGAGTGTGTGTGTGTGGAGGAGAGTGTGTGTGTGTGTGTGTGGAGGAGAGTGTGTTTGTGTGAATGGAGGAGAGTGTGTGTGTGTGTATGGAGTGTGTGTGTGGAGTGTGTGTGTGTGTGTGGGTGCAGAAATGTGTTTGTGAGGAGGAGAGAGTGTGTATGTGGAGGAGAAGAGTGTGTGTCTGTGGAGGAGTGTGTGTGTGTGTGTGTGTGTGTGTGTGTGTGGAGGAGAGTGTGTGTGTGTGTGTGTGGAGGAGAGTGAGTGTGTGTGTGTGTGTGTGTGTGTGAGTGTGAGTGTGTGTGTGTGTGTGTGTGTGTGTGAGTGTGTGTGTGTGTGGAGGAGAGTGTGTGTGTGTGTGTGTGGAGGAGAGTGTGTGTATCTGTGTGTGGAGGAGAGTGTGTGTGTGTGTGTGGAGGAGAGTGTGTGTGTGTGTGTGGAGGAGAGTGTGTGTGTGTGGAGGAGAGTGTGTGTGTGTGTGTGGAGGAGTGTGTGTGTGTGTGTGTGGAGGAGTGTGTCTGTATGGAGGAGTGTGTGTCTGTGGAGGAGTGTGTGTGTGTGTTTTTGTGGAGGAGTGTGTGTGTGGAGGTGTGTGTGTGTGGAGGAGAGTGTGTGTGTGTGGAGGAGAGTGTGTGTGTGTGGAGGAGAATGTGTGTGTGTGTGTGGAGGAGTGTGTGTGTGTGTGGAGGAGTGTGTGTGTGTGTGTGGAGGAGTGTGTGTGTGTGGAGGAGTGTGTGTGTGTGGAGGAGTGTGTGTGTGGAGGAGTGTGTGTGTATGTGTGTGCGGAGGAGTGTGTGTGTGTGCGGAGGAGTGTGTGTGTGTGTGCGGAGGAGTGTGTGTGTGTGCGGAGGAGTGTGTGTGTGTGTGTGTGTGTGTGTGGAGGAGTGTGTGTGTGTCTGTGTGGAGGAGTGTGTGACTGTGTGGAGGAGTGTGTGTGTGTGTTTGTGGAGGAGTTTGTGTGTGTGGAGGTGTGTGTGTGTGTGTGGAGGAGAGTGTGTGTGTGTGGAGGAGAGTGTGTGTGTGTGGAGGAGAATGTGTGTGTGTGTGTGGAGGAGTGTGTGTGTGGAGGAGAGTGTGTGTGTGTATGGAGGAGTGTGTGTGTGTATGGAGGAGTGTGTGTGTGTGTGGAGGAGAGTGTGTGTGTGTGGAGGAGTGTATGTGTGTGGAGGAGTGTATGTGTGTGTGGAGGAGTGTGTGTGTGTGTGTGGAGGAGTGTGTGTGTATGTGGAGGAGTGTGTGTGTGGAGGGGTGTGTGTGTGGGTGGAGTTGTGTGTGTGGTGGAGGGTGTGTGTTTGTCTGGAAGAGTGTGTGTGTATGTGGAAGAGTGTGTGTGTGTGTGGAGGAATGTGTGTATGTGTGTGTGTGTGGAGGAGAGTGTGTATGTGTGTGTGTGGAGAGTGTGTGTATGTGTGTGTGTGGAGGAGAGTGTGTGTGTGTATGTGTGTGTGGAGGAGAGTGTGTGTGTGTGTGGAGGGGTGTGTGTGTGTGGAGGAGGGTTTGTGTGTGTGTGTGGAGGAGTGTGTGTGTGAGTGTGTGTGTGTGGAGGAGAGTGTGTGTGTGTGTGGAGGAGAGTGTGTGTGTGTGTGTGGAAGAGAGTGTGTGTGTGTGTGTGGTGGAGAGTGTGTGGAGGAGGAGGGTATGTGTGTGTGTGTGTGTGGAGGAGAGTGTGTGTGTGTGGAGGAGTGTGTGTGTGTGTCTGTGGAGGAGTGTGTGTGTGTCTGTGGAGGAGTGTGTGTGTGTCTGTGGAGGAGTGTGTGTGTGTGTGTGTGGAGGAGTGTGTGTGTGTGGAGGAGTGTGTGTGTGTGTGTGTGTGGAGGAGTGTGTGTGCGTGTGTGGAGGAATGTGTGTGTGTGTGTGTGGAGGATTGTGTGTGTGTGGAGGAGTGTGTGTGTGTGTGTGTGTGGAGGAGTGTGTGTGTGTGTGTGGAGGAGTGTGTGTGTGTAGAGCAGAGTTTGGAGGAGAATGTGTGTGTGTGTTCGTGTGGAGGAGAGTGTGTGTGTGTGTGGAGGAATGTGTGTGTGGAGGAGTGTGTGTGTGGAGGAGTGTGTGTGTGTGTGGAGGAGTGTGTGTGTGTGTGGAGGAGTGTGTATGTGTGGAGGAGTGTGTGTGTGTGTGTGTGGAGGAGAGTGTGTGTGTGTGTGGAGGAGTGTGTGTGTGGAGGAGTGTGTGTGTGTGGAGGTGTGTGTGTGTGGAGGTGTGTTTGTGGTGGAGAGTGTGTGTGTATGTGGAAGAGTGTGTGTGTGTGTCTGGAGGAATGTGTGTGTGTGTGTGTGTGGAGGAGAGTGTGTGTGTGTGTGTGGAGGAGAGTGTGTGTGTGTGTGTGTGGAGGAGACAGTGTGTGTGTGTGTGGAGGAGAGTGAGTGTGTGTGTGTGTCTGTGTGTGGAGGAGAGTGTGGGTGTGTGGAGGAGAGTGTGTGTATTTGTGTGTGTGGAAGAGAGTGTGTGTGTGTGTGTGGAGGAGAGTGTGTGTGTGTGTGTGGAGGAGAGTGTGTGTGTGTGGAGGAGAGTGTGTGTGTGTGTGTGGAGGAGAGTGTGTTTGTGTGAGTGGAGGAGAGTGTGTGTGTGTGTATGGAGTGTGTGTGTGGAGTGTGTGTGTGTGTGTGTGGAGAAGTGTGTGTGTGGAGGAGAGAGTGTGTGTGTGGAGGAGAAGACTGTGTGTCTGTGAAGGAGTGTGTGTGTGTGTGTGTGTGTGTGTGTGTGTGTGGAGGAGAGTGTGTGTGTGTGTGTGTGTGTGGAGGAGTGTGTGTGTGTGTGGAGGAGAGTGTGTGTGTGTGTGTGTGTGTATGTGTGGAGGAGTGTGTGTGTGTGTGTGTGTGTGGAGGAGAGTGTGTGTGTGTGTGGAGGAGTGTGTGTGTGTGTGGAGGAGTGTGTGTGTGTGGAGGTGTGTGTGTGTGGAGGTGTGTTTGTGGTGGAGAGTGTGTGTGTATTTGGAAGAGTGTGTGTGTGTGTGGAGGAATGTGTGTGTGTGTGTGTGTGGAGGAGAGTGTGTGTGTGTGTGTGTGGAGGAGAGTGTGTGTGTGTGTGTGGAGGAGAGTGTGTGTGTGTGGAGGAGAGAGTGTGTGTGTGTGTGGAGGAGAGTGAGTGTGTGTGTGTGGAGGAGAGTGTGTGTGTGTGGAGGAGAGTGTGTGTGTGTGTGTGTGTATGGAGGAGAGTGTGTGTGTGTGTGTGGAGGAGAGTGTGTGTGTGTGGAGGAGAGTGTGTGTGTGTGGAGGAGAGTGTGTGTGTGGAGGAGTGTGTGTGTGTTTGTGGAGGAGTGTGTGTGTGTCTGTGGAGGAGTGTGTGTGTGTGTGTGTGGAGGAGTGTGTGTCTGTGTGTGTGTGTGTGTGTGTGTGTGTGGAGGAGAGTGTGTGTGTGTGGAGGAGAGTGTGTGTGTGTGTGTGTGTGGAGGAGAGTGTGTGTGTGTGTGTGTGTGGAGGAGTGTGTGTGTGTGTGGAGGAGTGTGTGTGTGTGGAGGAGTGTGTTTTTGTGGAGGAGTGTGTATGTGTGGAGGAGTGTGTGTGTGTGTGTGGAGGAGAGTGTGTGTGTGTGTGGAGGAGTGTGTGTGTGTGGAGGTGTGTGTGTGTGGAGGTGTGTTTGTGGTGGAGAGTGTGTGTGTATGTGGAAGAGTGTGTGTGTTTGTGGAGGAATGTGTGTGTGTGTGTGTGTGGAGGAGAGTGTGTGTGTGTGTGTGTGGAGGAGAGTGTGTGTGTGTGTGTGGAGGAGAGTGTGTGTGTGTGGAGGAGAGAGTGTGTGTGTGTGTGGAGGAGGGTGAGTGTGTGTGTGTGGAGGAGAGTGTGTGTGTGTGGAGGAGAGTGTGTGTGTGTGTGTGTGGAGGAGAGTGTGTTTGTGTGAATGGAGGAGAGTGTGTGTGTGTGTATGGAGTGTGTGTGTGGAGTGTGTGTGTGTGTGTGGGTGCAGAAATGTGTTTGTGTGGAGGAGAGAGTGTGTATGTGGAGAAGAGTGTGTGTCTGTGGAGGAGTGTGTGTGTGTGTGTGTGTGTGTGTGTGTGTGGAGGAGAGTGTGTGCGTGTGTGTGTGTGGAGGAGAGTGTGTGTGTGTGTGTGTGTGTGTGGAGGAGAGTGTGTGTGTGTGTGGAGGAGAGTGTGTGTGTGGAGGAGAGTGTGTGTGTGTGTGTGTGTGTGTGTGTGTGTGTGGAGGAGAGTGTGTGTGTGTGTGGAGGAGTGTGTGTGTGGAGGAGTGTGTGTGTGTGGAGGTGTGTGTGTGTGGAGGTGTGTTTGTGGTGGAGAGTGTGTGTGTATGTGGAAGAGTGTGTGTGTGTGTGGAGGAATGTGTGTGTGTGTGTGTGTGGAGGATAGTGTGTGTGTGGAGGAGAGTGTGTGTGTGTGTGTGGAGGAGAGTGTGTGTGTGTGTGTGTGTGGAGGATAGTGTGTGTGTGGAGGAGAGTGTGTGTGTGTGTGTGGAGGAGAGTGTGTGTGTGTGGAGGAGAGAGTGTGTGTGTGTGTGGAGGAGAGTGAGTGTGTGTCTGTGTCTGTGTGTGGAGGAGAGTGTGGGTGTGTGGAGGAGAGTGTGTGTATTTGTGTGTGTGGAAGAGAGTGTGTGTGTGTGTGTGTGTGTGGAGGAGAGTGTGTGTGTGTGTGTGGAGGAGAGTGTGTGTGTGTGTGTGGAGGAGAGTGTGTGTGTGTGGAGGAGAGTGTGTGTGTGTCTGGAGGAGAGTGTGTTTGAGTGAGTGGAGGAGAGTGTGTGTGTGTGTATGGAGTGTGTGTGTGGAGTGTGTGTGTGTGTGTGTGTGTGGAGAAGTGTGTGTGTGGAGGAGAGAGTGTGTGTGTGGAGGAGAAGACTGTGTGTCTGTGGAGGAGTGTGTGTGTGTGTGTGGGGGAGAGTGTGTGTGTGTGGAGGAGAGTGTGTGTGTGTGTGGAGGAGAGTGTGTGTGTGGAGGAGAGTGTGTGTGTGTGTGTGTGTGTGTGTGTGTGTGTGTGTGTGTGTGTGTGTGGAGGAGAGTGTGTGTGTGTGTGGAGGAGTGTGTGTGTGTGTGGAGGAGTGTGTGTGTGTGGAGGAGTGTGTGTGTGTGGAGGAGTGTGTGTGTGTGTCTGGAGGAGAGTGTGTGTGTGTGTGGAGGAGTGTGTGTGTGTGTGTGGAGGAGTGTGTGTGTGTGGAGGTGTGTGTGTGTGGAGGTGTGTTTGTGGTGGAGAGTGTGTGTGTATGTGGAAGAGTGTGTGTGTGTGTGGAGGAATGTGTGTGTGTGTGTGTGTGGAGGAGAGTGTGTGTGTGTGTGTGTGGAGGAGAGTGTGTGTGTGTGTGGAGGAGAGTGAGTGTGTGTGTGTGGAGGAGAGTGTGTGTGTGTGGAGGAGAGTGTGTGTGTGTGTGTGTGGAGGAGAGTGTGTTTGTGTGAATGGAGGAGAGTGTGTGTGTGTGTATGGAGTGTGTGTGTGGAGTGTGTGTGTGTGTGTGGGTGCAGAAATGTGTTTGTGAGGAGGAGAGAGTGTGTATGTGGAGGAGAAGAGTGTGTGTCTGTGGAGGAGTGTGTGTGTGTGTGTGTGTGTGTGTGTGTGGAGGAGAGTGTGTGTGTGTGTGTGTGGAGGAGAGTGAGTGTGTGTGTGTGTGTGTGAGTGTGTGTGTGTGTGTGTGTGTGTGTGAGTGTGTGTGTGTGTGGAGGAGAGTGTGTGTGTGTGTGTGTGGAGGAGAGTGTGTGTATCTGTGTGTGGAGGAGAGTGTGTGTGTGTGTGTGGAGGAGAGTGTGTGTGTGTGTGTGGAGGAGAGTGTGTGTGTGTGGAGGAGAGTGTGTGTGTGTGTGTGGAGGAGTGTGTGTGTGTGTGTGTGGAGGAGTGTGTCTGTATGGAGGAGTGTGTGTCTGTGGAGGAGTGTGTGTGTGTGTTTTTGTGGAGGAGTGTGTGTGTGGAGGTGTGTGTGTGTGGAGGAGAGTGTGTGTGTGTGGAGGAGAGTGTGTGTGTGTGGAGGAGAATGTGTGTGTGTGTGTGGAGGAGTGTGTGTGTGTGTGGAGGAGTGTGTGTGTGTGTGTGGAGGAGTGTGTGTGTGTGGAGGAGTGTGTGTGTGTGGAGGAGTGTGTGTGTATGTGTGTGCGGAGGAGTGTGTGTGTGTGCGGAGGAGTGTGTGTGTGTGCGGAGGATTGTGTGTGTGTGCGGAGGGAGTGTGTGTGTGTGTGTGTGTGTGTGTGTGTGTGGAGGAGTGTGTGTGTGTCTGTGTGGAGGAGTGTGTGACTGTGTGGAGGTGTGTGTGTGTGTGTGGAGGAGAGTGTGTGTGTGTGGAGGAGAGTGTGTGTTGTGTGGAGGAGAATGTGTGTGTGTGTGTGGAGGAGTGTGTGTGTGGGAGGAGAGTGTGTGTGTGTATGGAGGAGTGTGTGTGTGTATGGAGGAGTGTGTGTGTGTGTGGAGGAGTGTATGTGTGTGGAGGAGTGTATGTGTGTGTGGAGGAGTGTGTGTGTGTGTGGAGGAGTGTGTGTGTGTGTGTGGAGGAGTGTGTGTGTATGTGGAGGAGTGTGTGTGTGGAGGGGTGTGTGTGTGGGTGGAGTTGTGTGTGTGGTGGAGGGTGTGTGTTTGTCTGGAAGAGTGTGTGTGTATGTGGAAGAGTGTGTGTGTGTGTGGAGGAATGTGGTATGTGTGTGTGTGTGGAGGAGAGTGTGTATGTGTGTGTGTGGAGGAGAGTGTGTGTATGTGTGTGTGTGGAGGAGAGTGTGTGTGTGTATGTGTGTGTGGAGGAGAGTGTGTGTGTGTGTGGAGGGGTGTGTGTGTGTGGAGGAGGGTTTGTGTGTGTGTGTGTGGAGGAGTGTGTGTGTGAGTGTGTGTGTGTGGAGGAGAGTGTGTGTGTGTGTGGAGGAGAGTGTGTGTGTGTGTGTGGAAGAGAGTGTGTGTGTGTGTGTGTGGTGGAGAGTGTGTGGAGGAGGAGGGTATGTGTGTGTTTGTGTGTGGAGGAGAGTGTGTGTGTGTGGAGGAGTGTGTGTGTGTGTCTGTGGAGGAGTGTGTGTGTGTCTGTGGAGGAGTGTGTGTGTGTCTGTGGAGGAGTGTGTGTGTGTGTGTGTGGAGGAGTGTGTGTGTGTGGAGGAGTGTGTGTGTGTGTGTGTGTGGAGGAGTGTGTGTGCGTGTGTGGAGGAATGTGTGTGTGTGTGTGTGGAGGATTGTGTGTGTGTGGAGGAGTGTGTGTGTGTGTGTGTGTGGAGGAGTGTGTGTGTGTGTGTGGAGGAGTGTGTGTGTGTAGAGCAGAGTTTGGAGGAGAATGTGTGTGTGTGTTCGTGTGGAGGAGAGTGTGTGTGTGTGTGGAGGAATGTGTGTGTGGAGGAGTGTGTGTGTGGAGGAGTGTGTGTGTGTGTGGAGGAGTGTGTGTGTGTGTGGAGGAGTGTGTATGTGTGGAGGAGTGTGTGTGTGTGTGTGTGGAGGAGAGTGTGTGTGTGTGTGGAGGAGTGTGTGTGTGGAGGAGTGTGTGTGTGTGGAGGTGTGTTTGTGGTGGAGAGTGTGTGTGTATGTGGAAGAGTGTGTGTGTGTGTGTGGAGGAATGTGTGTGTGTGTGTGTGTGGAGGATAGTGTGTGTGTGGAGGAGAGTGTGTGTGTGTGTGTGTGGAGGAGAGTGTGTGTGTGTGTGTGTGTGGAGGAGACAGTGTGTGTGTGTGTGGAGGAGAGTGAGTGTGTGTGTGTGTCTGTGTGTGGAGGAGAGTGTGGGTGTGTGGAGGAGAGTGTGTGTATTTGTGTGTGTGGAAGAGAGTGTGTGTGTGTGTGTGGAGGAGAGTGTGTGTGTGTGTGTGGAGGAGAGTGTGTGTGTGTGGAGGAGAGTGTGTGTGTGTGTGTGGAGGAGAGTGTGTTTGTGTGAGTGGAGGAGAGTGTGTGTGTGTGTATGGAGTGTGTGTGTGGAGTGTGTGTGTGTGTGTGTGGAGAAGTGTGTGTGTGGAGGAGAGAGTGTGTGTGTGGAGGAGAAGACTGTGTGTCTGTGAAGGAGTGTGTGTGTGTGTGTGGAGGAGAGTGTGTGTGTGTGGAGGAGAGTGTGTGTGTGTGTGGAGGAGAGTGTGTGTGTGGAGGAGAGTGTGTGTGTGTGTGTGTGTGTGTGTGTGTGGAGGAGAGTGTGTGTGGAGGAGTGTGTGTGTGTGTGGAGGAGTGTGTTTTTGTGGAGGAGTGTGTGTGTGTGGAGGAGAGTGTGTGTGTGTGTGTGTGGAGGAGAGTGTGTGTGTGTGTGGAGGAGTGTGTGTGTGTGTGTGTGGAGGAGTGTGTGTGTGTGGAGGTGTGTGTGTGTGGAGGTGTGTTTGTGGTGGAGAGTGTGTGTGTATGTGGAAGAGTGTGTGTGTGTGTGGAGGAATGTGTGTGTGTGTGTGTGTGGAGGAGAGTGTGTGTGTGTGTGTGTGGAGGAGAGTGTGTGTCTGTGTGTGGAGGAGATTGTGTGTGTGTGGAGGAGAGAGTGTGTGTGTGTGTGGAGGAGAGTGAGTGTGTGTGTGTGGAGGAGAGTGTGTGTGTGTGGAGGAGAGTGTGTGTGTGTGTGTGTGGAGGAGAGTGTGTTTGTGTGAATGGAGGAGAGTGTGTGTGTGTGTATGGAGTGTGTGTGTGGAGTGTGTGTGTGTGTGTGGGTGCAGAAATGTGTTTGTGTGGAGGAGAGAGTGTGTATGTGGAGAAGAGTGTGTGTCTGTGGAGGAGTGTGTGTGTCTGTGTGTGTGTGTGGGTGCAGAAATGTGTTTGTGTGGAGGAGAGAGTGTGTATGTGGAGAAGAGTGTGTGTGTGTGGAGGAGTGTGTGTGTGTGTGTGTGTGTGTGTGTGTGTGGAGGAGAGTGTGTGTGTGTGTGGAGGAGAGTGTGTGTGTGTGTGTGTGTGTGGAGGAGAGTGTGTGTGTGTGTGTGGAGGAGAGTGTGTGTGTGTGTGTGGATGAGAGTGTGTGTGTGTGTGGAGGAGAGTGTGTGTGTGTGTGGAGGAGGGTGTGTGTGTGGAGGAGGGTTTGTGTGTGTGTGTGGAGGAGGGTGTTTGTGTGTGTGTGGAGGAGTGTGTGTGTGTGTGTGTGGAGGAGAATGTGTGTGTGTGGAGGAGTGTGTGTGTGTGTGTGGAGGAGAATGTGTGTGTGTGGAGGAGAGTGTGTGTGTGTGTTATGTGTGTGGAGGAGTGTGTGTGTGTGTGTGTGTGTGTGTGTGGAGGAGTGTGTGTGTGTGTGTGTGGAAGAGTGTGTATGTGTGTGTGTGTGGAGGAGTGTGTGTGTGTGTGTGTGTGTGGAGTGTGTGTGTGTGTGTGTGTGGAGGAGTGTGTGTGTGTGGAGGAGTGTGTGTGTGTAGAGCAGAGTTTGGAGGAGAATGTGTGTGTGTGCGCGTGTGGAGGAGATTGTGTGTGTGGAGGAGTGTGTGTGTGTGTCTGGAGGAGTGTGTGTGTGTGTCTGGAGGTGTGTGTGTGTGTGTGTGGAGGAGTGTGTATGTGGAGGAGTGTGTGTGTGTGTGTGTGTGTGTGGAAGAGTGTGTGTGTGTGTGTGGACGAGAGTGTGTTTGTGTGCGTGGAGGAGAGTGTGTGTGTGTGTATGGAGTGTGTGTGTGGAGTGTGTGTGTGTGTGTGTGGAGGAGAGTGTGTGTGTGTGTGTGGAGGAGAGTGTGTTTGTGTGGAGGAGAGTGTGTGTGTGTGTGTGGAGGAAAGTGTGTGTATGTGGAGGAGAGTGTGTGTGTGGAGGAGAAGAGTGTGTGTGTATGGAGGAGTGTGTGTGTGTGTGTGTGTGGAGGACTGTGTGTGTGTCTATGGAGGAGTGTGTGTGTGTGTGGAGGAGTGTGTGTGTGTGTTTGTGGAGGAGTGTGTGTGTGTGGCGGTGTGTGAGTGTGTGTGCAGGAGAGTGAGTGTGTGTGCAGGAGAGTGAGTGTGTGTGCAGGAGAGTGAGTGTGTGTGGAGGAGAATGTGTGTGTGTGGAGGGGTATGTGTGTGGAGGAGAGTGTGTGTGAGGAGGAGTGTGTGTGTGTGTGTGTGTGGAGGAGTGTGTGTGTGTGTGGAGGAGTGTGTGTGTGTGTGGAGGAGTGTGTGTGTGTGTGTGCAGGAGAGTGAGTGTGTGTGCAGGAGAGTGAGTGTGTGTGGAGGAGAATGTGTGTGTGGAGGAGAGTGTGTGTGAGTGGAGGAGTGTGTGTGTGTGTGTGTGTGTGTGTGGAGGAGTGCGTGTGTGTGTGGAGGAGTGTGTGTGTGTGTGGAGGAGTGTGTGTGTGTGTGGAGGAGTGTGTGTTTGTGTGTGGAGGGGTGTGTGTGTGTGTGGAGGAGTGTGTGTGTGTGGAGTAGAGTGTGTATTTGTGTGTGGAGGAGAGTGTTTGTGCGTGTGGAGCAGAGTGTGTGCGTGTGGAGAAGAGCGTGTGCGTGTGGAGGAGAGTTTGTCTGTGTGTGGAGGAGAGTTTGTCTGTGTGTGGAGGAGAGTTTGTCTGTGTGTGGAGGAGTGTGTGTGTGTGGAGGAGTGTGTGTGTGTGTGTGTGTGTGTGTGTGGAGTAGAGTGTGTGTGTGTGTGTGTGGAGTAGAGTGTGTGTATTTGTGTGTGGAGGAGAGTGTGTGTGTGTCTGTGGAGGAGTGTGTGTGTGTGTGTGTGTGGAGGAGTGTGTGTGTGTGTGGAGGAGTGTGTGTGTGTGTGGAGGAGTGTGTGTGTGTGTGGAGGAGTGTGTGTTTGTGTGTGGAGGGGTGTGTGTGTGTGTGGAGGAGTGTGTGTGTGTGTGGAGTAGAGTGTGTATTTGTGTGTGGAGGAGAGTGTGCGTGTGGAGCAGAGTGTGTGCGTGTGGAGGACAGCGTGTGTGTGTGGAGGAGAGTTTGTGTGTGTGTGGAGGAGAGTTTGTGTGTGTGTGGAGGAGAGTTTGTCTGTGTGTGGAGGAGAGTTTGTGTGTGTGTGGAGGAGTGTGTGTGTGTGTGGAGGAGTGTGTCTGTGTGTGTGTGTGGAGTAGAGTGTGTGTATTTGTGTGTGGAGGAGAGTGTGTGTGTGTGGAGGAGTGTGTGTGTGTGTGGAGGAGTGTGTGTGTGTGTGTGGAGGAGTGTGTCTGTGTGTGGAGGAGTGTGTGTGTGTGTGTGTGGAGGAGTGTGTGTGTGTGTGTGTGTGTGTGTGTGGAGGAGTGTGTGTGTGGAGGAGTGTGTGTGTGTGTGTGTGTGTGTGTGTGTGTGTGTGTGGAGGAGTGTGTGTATGTGTATGGAGGAGCGTGTGTGAGTGTGTGTGTGTGGAGGAGTGTGTGTGTGTGTATGTGTGTGTGGAGGAGTGTGTGTGTGTGTGTGTGTGGAGGAGTGTGTGTGGGTGTGTGGAGGAGTGTGTGTTTGTAGAGCAGAGTTTGGAGGAGAATGTGTGTGTGTGTGCGTGTGGAGGAGAGTGTGTGTGTGTGGAGGAATGTGTGTGTGGAGGAGTGTGTGTGTGTGTGTGTGTGTGTGTGTGGAGGAGTGTGTGTGTGGAGGTGTGTGTGTGTGTGTCTGGAAGAGTGTGTGTGTATGTGGAAGAGTGTGTGTGTATGTGGAACAGTGTGTGTGTGTGTGTGTGTGTGTGTGTGTGTGGAGGAATGTGTGTGTGTGTGTGTGTGTGTGTGTGTGTGTGTGTGTGGAGGAGGGTGTGTGTGTGTGTGTGTGGAGGAGGGTGTGTGTGTGGAGGAGGGTTTGTGTGTGTGTGTGGAGGAGGGTGTTTGTGTGTGTGTGGAGGAGTGTGTGTGTGTGTGTGTGTGTGTGTGTGGAGGAGTGTGTGTGTGTGTGGAGGAGTGTGTGTGTGTGGAGGAGTGTGTGTGTGTGTGGAGGTGTGTGTGTGTGTGGAGGAGTGTGTGTGTGTAGAGCAGAGTTTGGAGGAGAATGTGTGTGTGTGTGCGCGTGTGGAGGAGAGTGTGTGTGTGTGTGGAGGAGTGTGTGTGTGTGTCTGGAGGAGTGTGTGTGTGTGTGGAGGAGTGTGTGTGTGTGGAGGAGTGTGTGTGTGTGGAGGAGTGTGTGTGTGTGGAGGACTGTGTGTGTGTGTGTGGACGAGAGTGTGTGTGTGTGTGTGGAGGAGAGTGTGTGTGTGTGTGTATGGAGTTTGTGTGTGGAGTGTGTGTGTGTGTGGAGGAGAGAGTGTGTGTGTGTGTGTGGAGGAGAGTGTGTGTGTGTGTGTGGAGGAGAGTGTGTTTGTGTGAGGAGAGTGTGTGTATGTGGAGGAATGTGTGTGTATGTGGAGGAGAGTGTGTATGGAGGAGACTGTGTGTGTGGAGGGAAGTGTGTGTGGTGGAGAGTGTGTGTGTGTGTGTGGAGGAGAGTGTGAGTGGAGGCGTGCGTGTGGAGGAGAGTTGTGTGGATGAGTGTGTGTGTGTGGAGGAGTGTGTGTGTGTGTGGAGGAGTGTGTGTGTGTGTGGAGGAGTGTGTGTGTGTGTGGAGGAGTTTGTGTGTGTGGAGGAGTGTGTGTGTGTGTGTGTTTGTGGAGGAGTGTGTGTGTTTGTGGATGAGTGTGTGTGTGTGGAGGAGAGTGTGTTTGTGTGAGGAGAGTGTGTGTATGTGGAGGAATGTGTGTGTATGTGGAGGAGAGTGTGTGTGTGGAGGAGAAGAGTGTGTGTGGAGGAGAAGAGTGTGTGTGTATGGAGGAGTGTGTGTGTGTGTGGAGGAGTGTGTGTGTGTGTGGAGGAGAGAGTGTGTGTGTGTGTGTGTGGAGGAGAGTGTGTGTGGAGGGAAGTGTGTGTGGAGGAGAGTGTGTGTGTGTGTATGGAGTGTGTGTGTGGAGTGTGTGTGTGTGTGTGTGTGTGGAGAAGTGTGTGTGTGGATGAGTGTGTGTGTGTGGAGGAGTGTGTGTGTGTGGAGGAGTTTGTGTGTGTGGAGGAGTGTGTGTGTGTGTGTGTGTGTGTGTGGAGGAGTGTGTGTGTTTGTGGAGGAGTGTGTGTGTTTGTGGATGAGTGTGTGTGTGTGGAGGAGTGTGTGTGTGTGTGGAGGAGTGTGTGTGTGTGTGGAGGAGTTTGTGTGTGTGGAGGAGTGTGTGTGTGTGTGTGTGTGGAGGAGTGTGTGTGTTTGTGGAGGAGTGTGTGTGTTTGTGGAGGAGTGTGTGTTTGTGGAGGAGTGTGTGTCTGTGGAGGAATGTGTGTGTGTGTGTGTCTGGAAGAGTGTGTGTATGTGGAAGTGTGTGTGTGTGTGTGGAGGAATGTGTGTATGTGTGTGTGTGGAGGAGAGTGTGTGTGTGTGTGTGTGGAGGAGAGTGTGTGTGTGTGTGTGTATGGAGGAGAGTGTGTGTGTGTGTATGTGTGTGTGGAGGAGAGTGTGTGTATGTGTGTGTGGAGGAGAGTGTGTGTATGTGTGTGTGGAGGAGAGTGTGTGTGTGTGTGTGGAGGAGAGTGTGTGTGTGTGGAGGAGAGTGTGTGTGTGTGGAGGAGGGTGTGTGTGTGTGGAGGATGGTTTGTGTGTGTGGAGGAGTGTGTGTGTGAGTGTGTGTGTATGGAGGAGAGTGTGTGTGTGTGTGTGGAGGAGAGTGTGTGTGTGTGGAGGAGAGTGTGTGTGTGTGTGTGGAGGAGAGTGTGTGTGTGGAGGAGTGTGTGTGTGTTTGTGGAGGAGTGTGTGTGTGTTTGTGGAGGAGTGTGTGTGTGTCTGTGGAGGAGTGTGTGTGTGTGTGTGTGGAGGAGTGTGTGTGTGTGTGTGTGGAGGAGAGTGTGTGTGTGTGGAGGAGAGTGTGTGTGTGTGTGGAGGAGAGTGTGTGTGTGGAGGAGAGTGTGTGTGTGTGTGTGTGTGTGTGTGTGTGGAGGAGAGTGTGTGTGTGTGTGTGTGTGTGTGTGTGTGGAGGAGAGTGTGTGTGTGTGTGTGTGGAGGAGTGTGTGTGTGTGTGGAGGAGTGTGTGTGTGTGGAGGAGTGTGTTTTTGTGGAGGAGTGTGTATGTGTGGAGGAGTGTGTGTGTGTGTGTGTGTGGAGGAGAGTGTGTGTGTGTGTGGAGGAGTGTATGTGTGTGTGGAGGAGTGTGTGGAGGTGTGTGTGTGTGGAGGTGTGTTTGTGGTGGAGAGTGTCTGTGTATGTGGAAGAGTGTGTGTGTGTGTGGAGGAATGTGTGTGTGTGTGTGTGTGGAGGAGAGTGTGTGTGTGTGTGTGTGGAGGAGAGTGTGTGTGTGTGTGTGGAGGAGAGTGTGTGTGTGTGGAGGAGAGTGTGTGTGTGTGTGTGGAGGAGAGTGTGTGTGTGTGTGTGGAGGAGAGTGTGTGTGTGTGGAGGAGAGTGTGTGTGTGTGGAGGAGAGTGTGTGTGTGTGTGTGTGGAGGAGAGTGTGTTTGTGTGAATGGAGGAGAGTGTGTGTGTGTGTATGGAGTGTGTGTGTGGAGTGTGTGTGTGTGTGTGGGTGCAGAAATGTGTTTGTGTGGAGGAGAGAGTGTGTATGTGGAGAAGAGTGTGTGTCTGTGGAGGAGTGTGTGTGTGTGTGTGTGTGTGTGTGTGTGTGGAGGAGAGTGTGTGTGTGTGTGTGTGGAGGAGAGTGTGTGTGTGTGTGTGTGTGTGGAGGAGAGTGTGTGTGTGTGTGTGTGTGTGGAGGTGTGTGTGTGTGTGTCTGGAAGAGTGTGTGTGTATGTGGAACAGTGTGTGTGTGTGTGTGTGTGTGTGTGTGGAGGAATGTGTGTGTGTGTGTGTGGAGGAGTGTGTGTGTGTGGAGGAGGGTGTGTGTGTGTGTGTGTGGAGGAGGGTGTGTGTGTGGAGGAGGGTTTGTGTGTGTGTGGAGGAGGGTGTTTGTGTGTGTGTGGAGGAGTGTGTGTGTGTGTGGAGGAGTGTGTGTGTGTGTGTGTCTGTGGAGGAGTGTGTGTGTGTGTGTGTGTGTGGAGGAGTGTGTGTGTGTGGAGGAGTGTGTGTGTGTGTGGAGGTGTGTGTGTGTGTGGAGGAGTGTGTGTGTGTAGAGCAGAGTTTGGAGGAGAATGTGTGTGTGTGTGCGCGTGTGGAGGAGAGTGTGTGTGTGTGTGGAGGAGTGTGTGTGTGTGTCTGGAGGAGTGTGTGTGTGTGTGGAGGAGTGTGTGTGTGTGGAGGAGTGTGTGTGTGTGGAGGACTGTGTGTGTGTGTGTGGACGAGAGTGTGTGTGTGTGTGTGGAGGAGAGTGTGTGTGTGTGTATGGAGTTTGTGTGTGGAGTGTGTGTGTGTGTGGAGGAGAGAGTGTGTGTGTGTGTGTGGAGGAGAGTGTGTTTGTGTGAGGAGAGTGTGTGTATGTGGAGGAATGTGTGTGTATGTGGAGGAGAGTGTGTGTGTGGAGGAGAAGAGTGTGTGTGTATGGAGGAGTGTGTGTGTGTGTGGAGGAGTGTGTGTGTGTGTGTGTGGAGGAGAGAGTGTGTGTGTGTGTGTGTGGAGGAGAGTGTGTATGGAGGAGACTGTGTGTGTGGAGGGAAGTGTGTGTGGAGGAGAGTGTGTGTGTGTGTGTGTGGAGGAGAGTGTGAGTGGAGGCGTGCGTGTGGAGGAGAGTTGTGTGGATGAGTGTGTGTGTGTGGAGGAGTGTGTGTGTGTGTGGAGGAGTGTGTGTGTGTGTGGAGGAGTTTGTGTGTGTGGAGGAGTGTGTGTGTGTGTGTGTGTGTGGAGGAGTGTGTGTGTTTGTGGAGGAGTGTGTGTGTTTGTGGATGAGTGTGTGTGTGTGGAGGAGAGTGTGTTTGTGTGAGGAGAGTGTGTGTATGTGGAGGAATGTGTGTGTATGTGGAGGAGAGTGTGTGTGTGGAGGAGAAGAGTGTGTGTGTATGGAGGAGTGTGTGTGTGTGTGGAGGAGTGTGTGTGTGTGTGTGTGGAGGACAGAGTGTGTGTGTGTGTGTGTGGAGGAGAGTGTGTATGGAGGAGACTGTGTGTGTGGAGGGAAGTGTGTGTGGAGGAGAGTGTGTGTGTGTGTATGGAGTGTGTGTGTGGAGTGTGTGTGTGTGTGTGTGTGTGTGTGGAGAAGTGTGTGTGTGGATGAGTGTGTGTGTGTGGAGGAGTGTGTGTGTGTGTGGAGGAGTGTGTGTGTGTGTGGAGGAGTTTGTGTGTGTGGAGGAGTGTGTGTGTGTGTGTGTGTGTGGAGGAGTGTGTGTGTTTGTGGAGGAGTGTGTGTGTTTGTGGATGAGTGTGTGTGTTTGTGGATGAGTGTGTGTGTGTGTGGAGGAGTGTGTGTGTGTGTGGAGGAGTTTGTGTGTGTGGAGGAGTGTGTGTGTGTGTGTGTGTGTGGAGGAGTGTGTGTGTTTGTGGAGGAGTGTGTGTGTTTGTGGAGGAGTGTGTGTTTGTGGAGGAGTGTGTGTCTGTGGAGGAATGTGTGTGTGTGTGTGTCTGGAAGAGTGTGTGTATGTGGAAGTGTGTGTGTGTGTGTGGAGGAATGTGTGTATGTGTGTGTGTGGAGGAGAGTGTGTGTGTGTGTGTGTGTGGAGGAGAGTGTGTGTGTGTGTGTGTGTGGAGGAGAGTGTGTGTGTGTGTGTGTGTATGGAGGAGAGTGTGTGTGTGTGTATGTGTGTGTGGAGGAGAGTGTGTGTATGTGTGTGTGGAGGAGAGTGTGTGTATGTGTGTGTGGAGGAGAGTGTGTGTATGTGTGTGTGTGGAGGAGAGTGTGTGTGTGTGTGTGGAGGAGAGTGTGTGTGTGTGGAGGAGAGTGTGTGTGTGTGGAGGAGGGTGTGTGTGTGTGTCTGTGGGTGGAGGAGGGTGTGTGTGTGTGGAGGATGGTTTGTGTGTGTGTGTGGAGGAGTGTGTGTGTGAGTGTGTGTGTATGGAGGAGAGTGTGTGTGTGTGTGTGGAGGAGAGTGTGTGTGTGTGGAGGAGAGTGTGTGTGTGTGGAGGAGAGTGTGTGTGTGGAGGAGTGTGTGTGTGTTTCTGGAGGAGTGTGTGTGTGTCTGTGGAGGAGTGTGTGTGTGTGTGTGTGGAGGAGTGTGTGTCTGTGTGTGTGTGTGTGTGTGTGTGTGGAGGAGAGTGTGTGTGTGTGGAGGAGAGTGTGTGTGTGTGTGGAGGAGAGTGTGTGTGTGGAGGAGAGTGTGTGTGTGTGTGTGTGTGTGTGTGTGTGGAGGAGAGTGTGTGTGTGTGTGTGTGGAGGAGTGTGTGTGTGTGGAGGAGTGTGTGTGTGTGGAGGAGTGTGTTTTTGTGGAGGAGTGTGTATGTGTGGAGGAGTGTGTGTGTGTGTGTGTGGAGGAGAGTGTGTGTGTGTGTGGAGGAGTGTGTGTGTGTGTGGAGGAGTGTGTGTGTGTGGAGGTGTGTGTGTGTGGAGGTGTGTTTGTGGTGGAGAGTGTGTGTGTATGTGGAAGAGTGTGTGTGTGTGTGGAGGAGAGTGTGTGTGTGTGTGTGTGGAGGAGAGTGTGTGTGTGTGTGTGGAGGAGAGTGTGTGTGTGTGTGTGGAGGAGAGTGTGTGTGTGTGTGGAGGAGAGTGAGTGTGTGTGTGTGGAGGAGAGTGTGTGTGTGTGGAGGAGAGTGTGTGTGTGTGTGGAGGAGAGTGTGTTTGTGTGAATGGAGGAGAGTGTGTGTGTGTGTATGGAGTGTGTGTGTGGAGTGTGTGTGTGTGTGTGGGTGCAGAAATGTGTTTGTGTGGAGGAGAGAGTGTGTATGTGGAGAAGAGTGTGTGTCTGTGGAGGAGTGTGTGTGTGTGTGTGTGTGTGTGGCGGAGAGTGTGTGTGTGTGTGTGTGTGGAGGAGAGTGTGTGTGTGTGTGTGTGTGTGGAGGAGAGTGTGTGTGTGTGTGTGTGTGTGTGTGGAGGAGAGTGTGTGTGTGTGTGTGTGTGTGTGGATGAGAGTGTGTGTGTGTGGAGGAGAGTGTGTGTGTGTGTGGAGGAGGGTGTGTGTGTGGAGGAGGGTTTGTGTGTGTGTGTGGAGGAGGGTGTTTGTGTGTGTGTGGAGGAGTGTGTGTGTGTGTGTGTGTGGAGGAGAATGTGTGTGTGTGGAGGAGTGTGTGTGTGTGTGTGGAGGAGAATGTGTGTGTGTGGAGGAGAGTGTGTGTGTGTGTTATGTGTGTGGAGGAGTGTGTGTGTGTGTGTGTGTGTGTGGAGGAGTGTGTGTGTGTGTGTGTGGAAGAGTGTGTATGTGTGTGTGTGTGGAGGAGTGTGTGTGTGTGTGTGTGTGTGTGTGTGTGGAGTGTGTGTGTGTGTGTGGAGGAGTGTGTGTGTGTGGAGGAGTGTGTGTGTGTAGAGCAGAGTTTGGAGGAGAATGTGTGTGTGTGCGCGTGTGGAGGAGATTGTGTGTGTGGAGGAGTGTGTGTGTGTGTCTGGAGGAGTGTGTGTGTGTGTCTGGAGGTGTGTGTGTGTGTGTGTGGAGGAGTGTGTATGTGGAGGAGTGTGTGTGTGTGTGTGGAAGAGTGTGTGTGTGTGTGTGGACGAGAGTGTGTTTGTGTGCGTGGAGGAGAGTGTGTGTGTGTGTATGGAGTGTGTGTGTGGAGTGTGTGTGTGTGTGGAGGAGAGTGTGTGTGTGTGTGTGGAGGAGAGTGTGTTTGTGTGGAGGAGAGTGTGTGTGTGTGTGTGGAGGAAAGTGTGTGTATGTGGAGGAGAGTGTGTGTGTGGAGGAGAAGAGTGTGTGTGTATGGAGGAGTGTGTGTGTGTGTGTGTGTGGAGGACTGTGTGTGTGTCTATGGAGGAGTGTGTGTGTGTGTGGAGGAGTGTGTGTGTGTGTGGAGGAGTGTGTGTGTGTGTTTGTGGAGGAGTGTGTGTGTGTGTGGCGGTGTGTGAGTGTGTGTGCAGGAGAGTGAGTGTGTGTGCAGGAGAGTGAGTGTGTGTGCAGGAGAGTGAGTGTGTGTGGAGGAGAATGTGTGTGTGTGGAGGAGAGTGTGTGTGTGGAGGAGTGTGTGTGTGTGTGTGTGTGTGGAGGAGTGTGTGTGTGTGTGGAGGAGTGTGTGTGTGTGTAGAGGAGTGTGTGTGTGTGTGGAGGAGTGTGTGTGTGTGTGTGCAGGAGAGTGAGTGTGTGTGCAGGAGTGTGTGTGTGTGTGGAGGAGTGTGTGTTTGTGTGTGGAGGGGTGTGTGTGTGTGTGGAGGAGTGTGTGTGTGTGGAGTAGAGTGTGTATTTGTGTGTGGAGGAGAGTGTTTGTGCGTGTGGAGCAGAGTGTGTGCGTGTGGAGAAGAGCGTGTGCGTGTGGAGGAGAGTTTGTCTGTGTGTGGAGGAGAGTTTGTCTGTGTGTGGAGGAGAGTTTGTCTGTGTGTGGAGGAGTGTGTGTGTGTGTGGAGGAGTGTGTGTGTGTGTGTGGAGGAGTGTGTGTGTGTGTGTGTGTGTGGAGTAGAGTGTGTGTGTGTGTGTGTGGAGTAGAGTGTGTGTATTTGTGTGTGGAGGAGAGTGTGTGTGTGTCTGTGGAGGAGTGTGTGTGTGTGTGTGGAGGAGTGTGTGTGTGTGTGGAGGAGTGTGTGTGTGTGTGGAGGAGTGTGTGTTTGTGTGTGGAGGGGTGTGTGTGTGTGTGGAGGAGTGTGTGTGTGTGTGGAGTAGAGTGTGTATTTGTGTGTGGAGGAGAGTGTGCGTGTGGAGCAGAGTGTGTGCGTGTGGAGGACAGCGTGTGTGTGTGGAGGAGAGTTTGTGTGTGTGTGGAGGAGAGTTTGTGTGTGTGTGGAGGAGAGTTTGTCTGTGTGTGGAGGAGAGTTTGTCTGTGTGTGGAGGAGTGTGTGTGTGTGTGGAGGAGTGTGTGTGTGTGTGGAGGAGTGTGTCTGTGTGTGTGTGTGGAGTAGAGTGTGTGTATTTGTGTGTGGAGGAGAGTGTGTGTGTGTGGAGGAGAGTGTGTGTGTCTGTGGAGGAGTGTGTGTGTGTGTGTGTGGAGGAGTGTGTGTGTGTGGAGGAGTGTGTGTGTGTGTGGAGGAGTGTGTGTGTGGAGGAGTGTGTCTGTGTGTGGAGGAGTGTGTGTGTGTGTGTGTGGAGGAGTGTGTGTGTGTGTGTGTGTGTGTGTGGAGGAGTGTGTGTGTGGAGGAGTGTGTGTGTGTGTGTGTGTGTGTGTGTGTGTGGAGGAGTGTGTATGTGTATGGAGGAGCATGTGTGAGTGTGTGTGGAGGAGTGTGTGTGTGTGTGTGTGTGGAGGAGTGTGTGTGTGTGGAGGAGTGTGTGTGTGTATGTGTGTGTGGAGGAGTGTGTGTGTGTGTGGAGGAGTGTGTGTGGGTGTGTGGAGGAGTGTGTGTTTGTAGAGCAGAGTTTGGAGGAGAATGTGTGTGTGTGTGCGTGTGGAGGAGAGTGTGTGTGTGTGGAGGAATGTGTGTGTGGAGGAGTGTGTGTGTGTGGAAGAGTGTGTGTGTGTGTGTGTGTGTGTGTGGAGGAGTGTGTGTGTGGAGGTGTGTGTGTGTGTGTCTGGAAGAGTGTGTGTGTATGTGGAAGAGTGTGTGTGTATGTGGAACAGTGTGTGTGTGTGTGTGTGTGTGTGTGTGTGTGTGTGTGTGTGTGGAGGAATGTGTGTGTGTGTGTGTGTGTGGAGGAGTGTGTGTGTGTGTGTGGAGGAGGGTGTGTGTGTGTGTGTGTGTGGAGGAGGGTGTGTGTGTGGAGGAGGGTTTGTGTGTGTGTGTGGAGGAGGGTGTTTGTGTGTGTGTGGAGGAGTGTGTGTGTGTGTGTGTGTGTGTGTGTGGAGGAGTGTGTGTGTGTGTGTGTCTGTGGAGGAGTGTGTGTGTGTGTGTGTGGAGGAGTGTGTGTGTGTGTGGAGGTGTGTGTGTGTGTGGAGGAGTGTGTGTGTGTAGAGCAGAGTTTGGAGGAGAATGTGTGTGTGTGTGCGCGTGTGGAGGAGAGTGTGTGTGTGTGTGGAGGAGTGTGTGTGTGTGTCTGGAGGAGTGTGTGTGTGTGTGGAGGAGTGTGTGTGTGTGGAGGAGTGTGTGTGTGTGGAGGACTGTGTGTGTGTGTGTGGACGAGAGTGTGTGTGTGTGTGTGGAGGAGAGTGTGTGTGTGTGTATGGAGTTTGTGTGTGGAGTGTGTGTGTGTGTGGAGGAGAGAGTGTGTGTGTGTGTGTGGAGGAGAGTGTGTTTGTGTGAGGAGAGTGTGTGTATGTGGAGGAATGTGTGTGTATGTGGAGGAGAGTGTGTGTGTGGAGGAGAAGAGTGTGTGTGTATGGAGGAGAGTGTGTGTGTGTGGAGGAGTGTGTGTGTGTGTGTGTGGAGGAGAGAGTGTGTGTGTGTGTGTGTGGAGGAGAGTGTGTATGGAGGAGACTGTGTGTGTGGAGGGAAGTGTGTGTGGAGGAGAGTGTGTGTGTGTGTGGAGGAGAGTGTGAGTGGAGGCGTGCGTGTGGAGGAGAGTTGTGTGGATGAGTGTGTGTGTGTGGAGGAGTGTGTGTGTGTGTGTGGAGGAGTGTGTGTGTGTGTGGAGGAGTTTGTGTGTGTGGAGGAGTGTGTGTGTGTGTGTCTGTGTGGAGGAGTGTGTGTGTTTGTGGAGGAGTGTGTGTGTTTGTGGATGAGTGTGTGTGTGTGGAGGAGTGTGTGTGTGTGTGGAGGAGTTTGTGTGTGTGGAGGAGTGTGTGTGTGTGTGTGTGTGTGTGTGTGGAGGAGTGTGTGTGTTTGTGGAGGAGTGTGTGTGTTTGTGGATGAGTGTGTGTGTGTGGAGGAGTGTGTGTGTGTGTGGAGGAGTGTGTGTGTGTGTGGAGGAGTTTGTGTGTGTGGAGGAGTGTGTGTGTGTGTGTGTGTGTGGAGGAGTGTGTGTGTTTGTGGAGGAGTGTGTGTGTTTGTGGAGGAGTGTGTGTTTGTGGAGGAGTGTGTGTCTGTGGAGGAATGTGTGTGTGTGTGTGTCTGGAAGAGTGTGTGTATGTGGAAGTGTGTGTGTGTGTGTGGAGGAATGTGTGTGTATGTGGAGGAGAGTGTGTGTGTGGAGGAGAAGAGTGTGTGTGTATGGAGGAGTGTGTGTGTGTGTGGAGGAGTGTGTGTGTGTGTGTGTGGAGGAGAGAGTGTGTGTGTGTATGGAGGAGACTGTGTGTGTGGAGGGAAGTGTGTGTGGAGGAGAGTGTGTGTGTGTGTATGGAGTGTGTGTGTGGAGTGTGTGTGTGTGTGTGGGTGTGTGGAGAAGTGTGTGTGTGGATGAGTGTGTGTGTGTGGAGGAGTGTGTGTGTGTGTGGAGGAGTGTGTGTGTGTGTGGAGGAGTTTGTGTGTGTGGAGGAGTGTGTGTGTGTGTGTGTGTGTGGAGGAGTGTGTGTGTTTGTGGAGGAGTGTGTGTGTTTGTGGATGAGTGTGTGTGTGTGGAGGAGTGTGTGTGTGTGTGGAGGGAAGTGTGTGTGGTGGAGAGTGTGTGTGTGTGTGTGGAGGAGAGTGTGAGTGGAGGCGTGCGTGTGGAGGAGAGTTGTGTGGATGAGTGTGTGTGTGTGGAGGAGTGTGTGTGTGTGTGGAGGAGTGTGTGTGTGTGTGGAGGAGTGTGTGTGTGTGTGGAGGAGTTTGTGTGTGTGGAGGAGTGTGTGTGTGTGTGTGTTTGTGGAGGAGTGTGTGTGTTTGTGGATGAGTGTGTGTGTGTGGAGGAGAGTGTGTTTGTGTGAGGAGAGTGTGTGTATGTGGAGGAATGTGTGTGTATGTGGAGGAGAGTGTGTGTGTGGAGGAGAAGAGTGTGTGTGGAGGAGAAGAGTGTGTGTGTATGGAGGAGTGTGTGTGTGTGTGGAGGAGTGTGTGTGTGTGTGGAGGAGAGAGTGTGTGTGTGTGTGTGTGGAGGAGAGTGTGTGTGGAGGGAAGTGTGTGTGGAGGAGAGTGTGTGTGTGTGTATGGAGTGTGTGTGTGGAGTGTGTGTGTGTGTGTGTGTGTGTGTGGAGAAGTGTGTGTGTGGATGAGTGTGTGTGTGTGGAGGAGTGTGTGTGTGTGTGGAGGAGTTTGTGTGTGTGGAGGAGTGTGTGTGTGTGTGTGTGTGTGTGTGGAGGAGTGTGTGTGTTTGTGGAGGAGTGTGTGTGTTTGTGGATGAGTGTGTGTGTGTGGAGGAGTGTGTGTGTGTGTGGAGGAGTGTGTGTGTGTGTGGAGGAGTTTGTGTGTGTGGAGGAGTGTGTGTGTGTGTGTGTGTGTGGAGGAGTGTGTGTGTTTGTGGAGGAGTGTGTGTGTTTGTGGAGGAGTGTGTGTTTGTGGAGGAGTGTGTGTCTGTGGAGGAATGTGTGTGTGTGTGTGTCTGGAAGAGTGTGTGTATGTGGAAGTGTGTGTGTGTGTGTGGAGGAATGTGTGTATGTGTGTGTGTGGAGGAGAGTGTGTGTGTGTGTGTGTGTGGAGGAGAGTGTGTGTGTGTGTGTGTATGGAGGAGAGTGTGTGTGTGTGTATGTGTGTGTGGAGGAGAGTGTGTGTATGTGTGTGTGGAGGAGAGTGTGTGTATGTGTGTGTGGAGGAGAGTGTGTGTGTGTGTGTGGAGGAGAGTGTGTGTGTGTGGAGGAGAGTGTGTGTGTGTGGAGGAGGGTGTGTGTGTGTGTCTGTGGGTGGAGGAGGGTGTGTGTGTGTGGAGGATGGTTTGTGTGTGTGGAGGAGTGTGTGTGTGAGTGTGTGTGTATGGAGGAGAGTGTGTGTGTGTGTGTGGAGGAGAGTGTGTGTGTGTGGAGGAGAGTGTGTGTGTGTGTGTGGAGGAGAGTGTGTGTGTGGAGGAGAGTGTGTGTGTGGAGGAGTGTGTGTGTGTTTGTGGAGGAGTGTGTGTGTGTTTGTGGAGGAGTGTGTGTGTGTCTGTGGAGGAGTGTGTGTGTGTGTGTGTGGAGGAGTGTGTGTCTGTGTGTGTGTGTGTGTGTGTGTGGAGGAGAGTGTGTGTGTGTGGAGGAGAGTGTGTGTGTGTGTGGAGGAGAGTGTGTGTGTGGAGGAGAGTGTGTGTGTGTGTGTGTGTGTGTGTGTGTGTGGAGGAGAGTGTGTGTGTGTGTGTGTGGAGGAGTGTGTGTGTGTGTGGAGGAGTGTGTGTGTGTGGAGGAGTGTGTTTTTGTGGAGGAGTGTGTATGTGTGGAGGAGTGTGTGTGTGTGTGTGTGTGGAGGAGAGTGTGTGTGTGTGTGGAGGAGTGTATGTGTGTGTGGAGGAGTGTGTGTGTGTGGAGGTGTGTGTGTGTGGAGGTGTGTTTGTGGTGGAGAGTGTCTGTGTATGTGGAAGAGTGTGTGTGTGTGTGGAGGAATGTGTGTGTGTGTGTGTGTGGAGGAGAGTGTGTGTGTGTGTGTGTGGAGGAGAGTGTGTGTGTGTGTGTGGAGGAGAGTGTGTGTGTGTGGAGGAGAGTGTGTGTGTGTGTGTGGAGGAGAGTGTGTGTGTGTGTGTGGAGGAGAGTGTGTGTGTGTGGAGGAGAGTGTGTGTGTGTGGAGGAGAGTGTGTGTGTGTGTGTGTGGAGGAGAGTGTGTTTGTGTGAATGGAGGAGAGTGTGTGTGTGTGTATGGAGTGTGTGTGTGGAGTGTGTGTGTGTGTGTGGGTGCAGAAATGTGTTTGTGTGGAGGAGAGAGTGTGTATGTGGAGAAGAGTGTGTGTCTGTGGAGGAGTGTGTGTGTGTGTGTGTGTGTGTGGAGGAGAGTGTGTGTGTGTGTGTGTGGAGGAGAGTGTGTGTGTGTGTGTGTGTGTGGAGGAGAGTGTGTGTGTGTGTGTGTGTGTGGAGGTGTGTGTGTGTGTGTCTGGAAGAGTGTGTGTGTATGTGGAACAGTGTGTGTGTGTGTGTGTGTGTGTGTGTGGAGGAATGTGTGTGTGTGTGTGTGGAGGAGTGTGTGTGTGTGGAGGAGGGTGTGTGTGTGTGTGTGTGGAGGAGGGTGTGTGTGTGGAGGAGGGTTTGTGTGTGTGTGGAGGAGGGTGTTTGTGTGTGTGTGGAGGAGTGTGTGTGTGTGTGGAGGAGTGTGTGTGTGTGTGTGTCTGTGGAGGAGTGTGTGTGTGTGTGTGTGTGTGGAGGAGTGTGTGTGTGTGGAGGAGTGTGTGTGTGTGTGGAGGTGTGTGTGTGTGTGGAGGAGTGTGTGTGTGTAGAGCAGAGTTTGGAGGAGAATGTGTGTGTGTGTGCGCGTGTGGAGGAGAGTGTGTGTGTGTGTGGAGGAGTGTGTGTGTGTGTCTGGAGGAGTGTGTGTGTGTGTGGAGGAGTGTGTGTGTGTGGAGGAGTGTGTGTGTGTGGAGGACTGTGTGTGTGTGTGTGGACGAGAGTGTGTGTGTGTGTGTGGAGGAGAGTGTGTGTGTGTGTATGGAGTTTGTGTGTGGAGTGTGTGTGTGTGTGGAGGAGAGAGTGTGTGTGTGTGTGTGGAGGAGAGTGTGTTTGTGTGAGGAGAGTGTGTGTATGTGGAGGAATGTGTGTGTATGTGGAGGAGAGTGTGTGTGTGGAGGAGAAGAGTGTGTGTGTATGGAGGAGTGTGTGTGTGTGTGGAGGAGTGTGTGTGTGTGTGTGTGGAGGAGAGAGTGTGTGTGTGTGTGTGTGGAGGAGAGTGTGTATGGAGGAGACTGTGTGTGTGGAGGGAAGTGTGTGTGGAGGAGAGTGTGTGTGTGTGTGTGTGGAGGAGAGTGTGAGTGGAGGCGTGCGTGTGGAGGAGAGTTGTGTGGATGAGTGTGTGTGTGTGGAGGAGTGTGTGTGTGTGTGGAGGAGTGTGTGTGTGTGTGGAGGAGTTTGTGTGTGTGGAGGAGTGTGTGTGTGTGTGTGTGTGTGGAGGAGTGTGTGTGTTTGTGGAGGAGTGTGTGTGTTTGTGGATGAGTGTGTGTGTGTGGAGGAGAGTGTGTTTGTGTGAGGAGAGTGTGTGTATGTGGAGGAATGTGTGTGTATGTGGAGGAGAGTGTGTGTGTGGAGGAGAAGAGTGTGTGTGTATGGAGGAGTGTGTGTGTGTGTGGAGGAGTGTGTGTGTGTGTGTGTGGAGGACAGAGTGTGTGTGTGTGTGTGTGGAGGAGAGTGTGTATGGAGGAGACTGTGTGTGTGGAGGGAAGTGTGTGTGGAGGAGAGTGTGTGTGTGTGTATGGAGTGTGTGTGTGGAGTGTGTGTGTGTGTGTGTGTGTGTGTGGAGAAGTGTGTGTGTGGATGAGTGTGTGTGTGTGGAGGAGTGTGTGTGTGTGTGGAGGAGTGTGTGTGTGTGTGGAGGAGTTTGTGTGTGTGGAGGAGTGTGTGTGTGTGTGTGTGTGTGGAGGAGTGTGTGTGTTTGTGGAGGAGTGTGTGTGTTTGTGGATGAGTGTGTGTGTTTGTGGATGAGTGTGTGTGTGTGTGGAGGAGTGTGTGTGTGTGTGGAGGAGTTTGTGTGTGTGGAGGAGTGTGTGTGTGTGTGTGTGTGTGGAGGAGTGTGTGTGTTTGTGGAGGAGTGTGTGTGTTTGTGGAGGAGTGTGTGTTTGTGGAGGAGTGTGTGTCTGTGGAGGAATGTGTGTGTGTGTGTGTCTGGAAGAGTGTGTGTATGTGGAAGTGTGTGTGTGTGTGTGGAGGAATGTGTGTATGTGTGTGTGTGGAGGAGAGTGTGTGTGTGTGTGTGTGTGGAGGAGAGTGTGTGTGTGTGTGTGTGTGGAGGAGAGTGTGTGTGTGTGTGTGTGTATGGAGGAGAGTGTGTGTGTGTGTATGTGTGTGTGGAGGAGAGTGTGTGTATGTGTGTGTGGAGGAGAGTGTGTGTATGTGTGTGTGGAGGAGAGTGTGTGTATGTGTGTGTGTGGAGGAGAGTGTGTGTGTGTGTGTGGAGGAGAGTGTGTGTGTGTGGAGGAGAGTGTGTGTGTGTGGAGGAGGGTGTGTGTGTGTGTCTGTGGGTGGAGGAGGGTGTGTGTGTGTGGAGGATGGTTTGTGTGTGTGTGTGGAGGAGTGTGTGTGTGAGTGTGTGTGTATGGAGGAGAGTGTGTGTGTGTGTGTGGAGGAGAGTGTGTGTGTGTGGAGGAGAGTGTGTGTGTGTGGAGGAGAGTGTGTGTGTGGAGGAGTGTGTGTGTGTTTCTGGAGGAGTGTGTGTGTGTCTGTGGAGGAGTGTGTGTGTGTGTGTGTGGAGGAGTGTGTGTCTGTGTGTGTGTGTGTGTGTGTGTGTGGAGGAGAGTGTGTGTGTGTGGAGGAGAGTGTGTGTGTGTGTGGAGGAGAGTGTGTGTGTGGAGGAGAGTGTGTGTGTGTGTGTGTGTGTGTGTGTGTGGAGGAGAGTGTGTGTGTGTGTGTGTGGAGGAGTGTGTGTGTGTGGAGGAGTGTGTGTGTGTGGAGGAGTGTGTTTTTGTGGAGGAGTGTGTATGTGTGGAGGAGTGTGTGTGTGTGTGTGTGGAGGAGAGTGTGTGTGTGTGTGGAGGAGTGTGTGTGTGTGTGGAGGAGTGTGTGTGTGTGGAGGTGTGTGTGTGTGGAGGTGTGTTTGTGGTGGAGAGTGTGTGTGTATGTGGAAGAGTGTGTGTGTGTGTGGAGGAGAGTGTGTGTGTGTGTGTGTGGAGGAGAGTGTGTGTGTGTGTGTGGAGGAGAGTGTGTGTGTGTGTGTGGAGGAGAGTGTGTGTGTGTGGAGGAGAGAGTGTGTGTGTGTGTGGAGGAGAGTGAGTGTGTGTGTGTGGAGGAGAGTGTGTGTGTGTGGAGGAGAGTGTGTGTGTGTGTGGAGGAGAGTGTGTTTGTGTGAATGGAGGAGAGTGTGTGTGTGTGTATGGAGTGTGTGTGTGGAGTGTGTGTGTGTGTGTGGGTGCAGAAATGTGTTTGTGTGGAGGAGAGAGTGTGTATGTGGAGAAGAGTGTGTGTCTGTGGAGGAGTGTGTGTGTGTGTGTGTGTGTGTGGAGGAGAGTGTGTGTGTGTGTGTGTGTGGAGGAGAGTGTGTGTGTGTGTGTGTGTGTGGAGGAGAGTGTGTGTGTGTGTGTGTGTGTGTGTGGAGGAGAGTGTGTGTGTGTGTGTGTGTGTGTGGATGAGAGTGTGTGTGTGTGGAGGAGAGTGTGTGTGTGTGTGGAGGAGGGTGTGTGTGTGGAGGAGGGTTTGTGTGTGTGTGTGGAGGAGGGTGTTTGTGTGTGTGTGGAGGAGTGTGTGTGTGTGTGTGTGTGGAGGAGAATGTGTGTGTGTGGAGGAGTGTGTGTGTGTGTGTGGAGGAGAATGTGTGTGTGTGGAGGAGAGTGTGTGTGTGTGTTATGTGTGTGGAGGAGTGTGTGTGTGTGTGTGTGTGTGTGGAGGAGTGTGTGTGTGTGTGTGTGGAAGAGTGTGTATGTGTGTGTGTGTGGAGGAGTGTGTGTGTGTGTGTGTGTGTGTGTGTGTGGAGTGTGTGTGTGTGTGTGGAGGAGTGTGTGTGTGTGGAGGAGTGTGTGTGTGTAGAGCAGAGTTTGGAGGAGAATGTGTGTGTGTGCGCGTGTGGAGGAGATTGTGTGTGTGGAGGAGTGTGTGTGTGTGTCTGGAGGAGTGTGTGTGTGTGTCTGGAGGTGTGTGTGTGTGTGTGTGGAGGAGTGTGTATGTGGAGGAGTGTGTGTGTGTGTGTGGAAGAGTGTGTGTGTGTGTGTGGACGAGAGTGTGTTTGTGTGCGTGGAGGAGAGTGTGTGTGTGTGTATGGAGTGTGTGTGTGGAGTGTGTGTGTGTGTGGAGGAGAGTGTGTGTGTGTGTGTGGAGGAGAGTGTGTTTGTGTGGAGGAGAGTGTGTGTGTGTGTGTGGAGGAAAGTGTGTGTATGTGGAGGAGAGTGTGTGTGTGGAGGAGAAGAGTGTGTGTGTATGGAGGAGTGTGTGTGTGTGTGTGTGTGGAGGACTGTGTGTGTGTCTATGGAGGAGTGTGTGTGTGTGTGGAGGAGTGTGTGTGTGTGTGGAGGAGTGTGTGTGTGTGTTTGTGGAGGAGTGTGTGTGTGTGTGGCGGTGTGTGAGTGTGTGTGCAGGAGAGTGAGTGTGTGTGCAGGAGAGTGAGTGTGTGTGCAGGAGAGTGAGTGTGTGTGGAGGAGAATGTGTGTGTGTGGAGGAGTGTGTGTGTGTGGAGGAGTGTGTGTGTGTGTGTGTGTGTGGAGGAGTGTGTGTGTGTGTGGAGGAGTGTGTGTGTGTGTGTAGAGGAGTGTGTGTGTGTGTGGAGGAGTGTGTGTGTGTGTGTGCAGGAGAGTGAGTGTGTGTGCAGGAGTGTGTGTGTGTGTGGAGGAGTGTGTGTTTGTGTGTGGAGGGGTGTGTGTGTGTGTGGAGGAGTGTGTGTGTGTGGAGTAGAGTGTGTATTTGTGTGTGGAGGAGAGTGTTTGTGCGTGTGGAGCAGAGTGTGTGCGTGTGGAGAAGAGCGTGTGCGTGTGGAGGAGAGTTTGTCTGTGTGTGGAGGAGAGTTTGTCTGTGTGTGGAGGAGAGTTTGTCTGTGTGTGGAGGAGTGTGTGTGTGTGTGGAGGAGTGTGTGTGTGTGTGTGGAGGAGTGTGTGTGTGTGTGTGTGTGTGGAGTAGAGTGTGTGTGTGTGTGTGTGTGGAGTAGAGTGTGTGTATTTGTGTGTGGAGGAGAGTGTGTGTGTGTCTGTGGAGGAGTGTGTGTGTGTGTGTGGAGGAGTGTGTGTGTGTGTGGAGGAGTGTGTGTGTGTGTGGAGGAGTGTGTGTTTGTGTGTGGAGGGGTGTGTGTGTGTGTGGAGGAGTGTGTGTGTGTGTGGAGTAGAGTGTGTATTTGTGTGTGGAGGAGAGTGTGCGTGTGGAGCAGAGTGTGTGCGTGTGGAGGACAGCGTGTGTGTGTGGAGGAGAGTTTGTGTGTGTGTGGAGGAGAGTTTGTGTGTGTGTGGAGGAGAGTTTGTCTGTGTGTGGAGGAGAGTTTGTCTGTGTGTGGAGGAGTGTGTGTGTGTGTGGAGGAGTGTGTGTGTGTGTGGAGGAGTGTGTCTGTGTGTGTGTGTGGAGTAGAGTGTGTGTATTTGTGTGTGGAGGAGAGTGTGTGTGTGTGGAGGAGAGTGTGTGTGTCTGTGGAGGAGTGTGTGTGTGTGTGTGGAGGAGTGTGTGTGTGTGGAGGAGTGTGTGTGTGTGTGGAGGAGTGTGTGTGTGGAGGAGTGTGTCTGTGTGTGGAGGAGTGTGTGTGTGTGTGTGTGGAGGAGTGTGTGTGTGTGTGTGTGTGTGTGTGGAGGAGTGTGTGTGTGGAGGAGTGTGTGTGTGTGTGTGTGTGTGTGTGTGGAGGAGTGTGTATGTGTATGGAGGAGCATGTGTGAGTGTGTGTGGAGGAGTGTGTGTGTGTGTGTGTGTGGAGGAGTGTGTGTGTGTATGTGTGTGTGGAGGAGTGTGTGTGTGTGTGGAGGAGTGTGTGTGGGTGTGTGGAGGAGTGTGTGTTTGTAGAGCAGAGTTTGGAGGAGAATGTGTGTGTGTGTGCGTGTGGAGGAGAGTGTGTGTGTGTGGAGGAATGTGTGTGTGGAGGAGTGTGTGTGTGTGGAAGAGTGTGTGTGTGTGTGTGTGTGTGTGGAGGAGTGTGTGTGTGGAGGTGTGTGTGTGTGTGTCTGGAAGAGTGTGTGTGTATGTGGAAGAGTGTGTGTGTATGTGGAACAGTGTGTGTGTGTGTGTGTGTGTGTGTGTGTGTGTGTGTGTGTGTGGAGGAATGTGTGTGTGTGTGTGTGTGTGTGTGGAGGAGTGTGTGTGTGTGTGTGGAGGAGGGTGTGTGTGTGTGTGTGTGTGGAGGAGGGTGTGTGTGTGGAGGAGGGTTTGTGTGTGTGTGTGGAGGAGGGTGTTTGTGTGTGTGTGGAGGAGTGTGTGTGTGTGTGTGTGTGTGTGTGTGGAGGAGTGTGTGTGTGTGTGTGTCTGTGGAGGAGTGTGTGTGTGTGTGTGTGTGGAGGAGTGTGTGTGTGTGGAGGAGTGTGTGTGTGTGTGGAGGTGTGTGTGTGTGTGGAGGAGTGTGTGTGTGTAGAGCAGAGTTTGGAGGAGAATGTGTGTGTGTGTGCGCGTGTGGAGGAGAGTGTGTGTGTGTGTGGAGGAGTGTGTGTGTGTGTCTGGAGGAGTGTGTGTGTGTGTGGAGGAGTGTGTGTGTGTGGAGGAGTGTGTGTGTGTGGAGGACTGTGTGTGTGTGTGTGGACGAGAGTGTGTGTGTGTGTGTGGAGGAGAGTGTGTGTGTGTGTATGGAGTTTGTGTGTGGAGTGTGTGTGTGTGTGGAGGAGAGAGTGTGTGTGTGTGTGTGGAGGAGAGTGTGTTTGTGTGAGGAGAGTGTGTGTATGTGGAGGAATGTGTGTGTATGTGGAGGAGAGTGTGTGTGTGGAGGAGAAGAGTGTGTGTGTATGGAGGAGAGTGTGTGTGTGTGGAGGAGTGTGTGTGTGTGTGTGTGGAGGAGAGAGTGTGTGTGTGTGTGTGTGGAGGAGAGTGTGTATGGAGGAGACTGTGTGTGTGGAGGGAAGTGTGTGTGGAGGAGAGTGTGTGTGTGTGTGTGTGGAGGAGAGTGTGAGTGGAGGCGTGCGTGTGGAGGAGAGTTGTGTGGATGAGTGTGTGTGTGTGGAGGAGTGTGTGTGTGTGTGTGGAGGAGTGTGTGTGTGTGTGGAGGAGTTTGTGTGTGTGGAGGAGTGTGTGTGTGTGTGTCTGTGTGGAGGAGTGTGTGTGTTTGTGGAGGAGTGTGTGTGTTTGTGGATGAGTGTGTGTGTGTGGAGGAGAGTGTGTTTGTGTGAGGAGAGTGTGTGTATGTGGAGGAATGTGTGTGTATGTGGAGGAGAGTGTGTGTGTGGAGGAGAAGAGTGTGTGTGTATGGAGGAGTGTGTGTGTGTGTGGAGGAGTGTGTGTGTGTGTGTGTGGAGGAGAGAGTGTGTGTGTGTGTGGAGGAGAGTGTGTATGGAGGAGACTGTGTGTGTGGAGGGAAGTGTGTGTGGAGGAGAGTGTGTGTGTGTGTATGGAGTGTGTGTGTGGAGTGTGTGTGTGTGTGTGTGTGTGTGGATGAGTGTGTGTGTGTGGAGGAGTGTGTGTGTGTGTGGAGGAGTGTGTGTGTGTGTGGAGGAGTTTGTGTGTGTGGAGGAGTGTGTGTGTGTGTGTGTGTGTGGAGGAGTGTGTGTGTTTGTGGAGGAGTGTGTGTGTTTGTGGATGAGTGTGTGTGTGTGGAGGAGTGTGTGTGTGTGTGGAGGAGTGTGTGTGTGTGTGGAGGAGTTTGTGTGTGTGGAGGAGTGTGTGTGTGTGTGGAGGAGTGTGTGTGTTTGTGGAGGAGTGTGTGTGTTTGTGGAGGAGTGTGTGTTTGTGGAGGAGTGTGTGTCTGTGGAGGAATGTGTGTGTGTGTGTGTCTGGAAGAGTGTGTGTATGTGGAAGTGTGTGTGTGTGTGTGGAGGAATGTGTGTATGTGTGTGTGTGGAGGAGAGTGTGTGTGTGTGTGTGTGTGGAGGAGAGTGTGTGTGTGTGTGTGTGTGGAGGAGAGTGTGTGTGTGTGTGTGTGGAGGAGAGTGTGTGTATGTGTGTGTGTGGAGGAGAGTGTGTGTGTGTGTGTGGAGGAGAGTGTGTGTGTGTGGAGGAGAGTGTGTGTGTGTGGAGGAGAGTGTGTGTGTGGAGGAGTGTGTGTGTGTTTGTGGAGGAGTGTGTGTGTGTCTGTGGAGGAGTGTGTGTGTGTGTGTGTGGAGGAGTGTGTGTCTGTGTGTGTGTGTGTGTGTGTGTGTGTGTGGAGGAGTGTGTGTGTGTGTCTGGAGGAGTGTGTGTGTGGAGGAGTGTGTGTGTGTGTGGAGGAGTGTGTGTGTGTGTGTGTCGAGGAGAGTGTGTGTGTGTGTGTGTGGAGGAGAGTGAGTGTGTGTGTGTGTGTGTTGAGGAGAGTGTGTGTGTGTGTGTGGAGGAGTGTGTGTGTGTGTGTGTGTGTGTTTGTGGAGGACAGTGTGTGTGTGGAGTGTGTGTGTGTGTGGACGAGAGTGTGTTTGTGTGTGTGGAGGAGAGTGTGTGTGTGTGGAGGAGAGTGTGTGTCTGTGTGGAGGAGTGTGTGTGTGTGTGTAGAGGAGTGTGTGTGTGTCTGTGTGGAGGAGTGTGTGTGTGTGTTTGTGGAGGAGTGTGTGTGTGTGGAGGTGTGTGTGTGTGTGGAGGAGAGTGTGTGTGTGTGTGTGTGGAGGAGTGTGTGTGTGTATGGAGGAGTGTGTGTGTCTGTGGAGGAGAGGGTGTGTGTCTGTGTGTGGAGGAGTGTGTGTGTGTGTGGAGGAGTGTGTGTGTGTGTGTGGAGGAGTGTGTGTGTGTGGAGATGTGTGTGTGGAGGTGTGTGTGTGGTGGAGAGTGTGTGTGTGGTGGAGAGTGTGTGTGTATGTGGAAGAGTGTGTGTGTATGTGGAAGAGTGTGTGTGTGTGTGGAGGAATGTGTGTGTGTGTGTGTGTGGAGGAGAGTGTGTGTGTGTGTGTGTGTGGAGGAGACTGTGTGTGTGTGTGTGTGGAGGAGAGTGTGTGTGTGTGGAGGAGAGTGTGTGTGTGTGGAGGAGAGAGTGTGTGTGTGTGTGTGTGGAGGGGAGTGTGGGTGTGTGGAGGAGAGTGTGTGTATGTGTGTGTGTGGAAGAGAGTGTGTGTGTGTGTGTGGAGGAGAGTGTGTGTGTGTGTGCAGGAGAGTGTGTGTGTGTGTGGAGGAGTGTGTGTGTGTGTGTGTGGAGGAGAGTGTGTTTGTGTGAGTGGAGGAGAGTGTGTGTGTGTGTGTGTGTGGAGGAGACTGTGTGTGTGTGGAGGAGAGTGTGTGTGTGTGTGTGTGTGGAGGAGAGGGTGTGTGTGTGTGGAGGAGAGTGAGTGTGTGTGTGTGGAGGGGAGTGTGGGTGTGTGGAGGAGAGTGTGTGTATGTGTGTGTGTGGAAGAGAGTGTGTGTGTGTGTGTGTGTGGAGGAGAGTGTGTGTGTGTGTGGAGGAGTGTGTGTGGAGGAATGTGTGTATGTGTGTGTGTGGAGGAGAGTGTGTGTGTGTGTGTGTGTGTGTGGAGGAGAGTGTGTGTGTGTGTGTGTGGAGGAGAGTGTGTGTGTGTGTATGTGTGTGTGGAGGAGAGTGTGTGTATGTGTGTGTGGAGGAGAGTGTGTGTATGTGTGTGTGGAGGAGAGTGTGTGTATGTGTGTGTGTGGAGGAGAGTGTGTGTGTGTGTGTGGAGGAGAGTGTGTGTGTGTGGAGGAGAGTGTGTGTGTGTGGAGGGGGGTGTGTGTGTGTGTGTGGGTGGAGGAGGGTGTGTGTGTGTGGAGGATGGTTTGTGTGTGTGTGTGGAGGAGTGTGTGTGTGAGTGTGTGTGTATGGAGGAGAGTGTGTGTGGAGGAGAGTGTGTGTGTGTGGAGGAGAGTGTGTGTTTGGAGGAGTGTGTGTGTGTTTGTGGAGGAGTGTGTGTGTGTCTGTGGAGGAGTGTGTGTGTGTGTGTGTGGAGGAGTGTGTGTCTGTGTGTGTGTGTGTGTGTGTCTGGAGGAGTGTGTGTGTGTGCAGGAGTGTGTGTGTGTGGAGGAGTGTGTGTGTGTGTGTCGAGGAGAGTGTGTGCGTGTGTGTGTGGAGGAGAGTGAGTGTGTGTGTGTGTGTGTGTTGAGAGTGTGTGTGTGTGTGTGTTGAGGAGAGTGTGTGTGTGTGTGTGGAGGAGTGTGTGTGTGTGTGTGTGTGTGTTTGTGGAGGACAGTGTGTGTGTGGAGTGTGTGTGTGTGTGGACGAGAGTGTGTTTGTGTGTGTGGAGGAGAGTGTGTGTGTGTGGAGGAGAGTGTGTGTGTGTGTGGAGGAGTGTGTGTGTGTGTGTGTAGAGGAGTGTGTGTGTGTCTGTGTGGAGGAGTGTGTGTGTGTGTTTGTGGAGGAGTGTGTGTGTGTGGAGGTGTGAGTGTGTGTGTGTGTGTGTGTGGAGGAGTGTGTGTGTGTATGGAGGAGTGTGTGTGTCTGTGGAGGAGAGGGTGTGTGTCTGTGTGTGGAGGAGTGTGTGTGTGTGTGGAGGAGTGTGTGTGTGTGTGGAGGAGTGTGTGTGTGTGTGGAGGAGTGTGTGTGTGTGGAGATGTGTGTGGTGGAGAGTGTGTGTGTATGCGGAAGAGTGTGTGTGTATGTGGAAGAGTGTGTGTGTGTGTGGAGGAATGTGTGTGTGTGTGTGTGTGGAGGAGTGTGTGTGTGTGTGTGTGTGGAGGAGACTGTGTGTGTGTGTGTGTGTGTGGAGGAGTGTGTGTGTGTGTGTGTGGAGGAGAGAGTGTGTGTGTGTGTGGAGGAGAGTGAGTGTGTGTGTGTGTGTGTGGAGGGGAGTGTGGGTGTGTGGAGGAGAGTGTGTGTATGTGTGTGTGTGGAAGAGAGTGTGTGTGTGTGTGTGTGTGGAGGAGAGTGTGTGTGTGTGTGTGGAGGAGAGTGTGTGTGTGTGTGGAGGAGTGTGTGTGTGTGTGTGTGGAGGAGAGTGTGTTTGTGTGAGTGGAGGAGAGTGTGTGTGTGTGTATGGAGTGTGTGTGTGTGTGTGGAGAAGTGTGTTTGTGTGGAGGAGAGAGTGTGTGTGTGGAGGAGAAGAGTGTGTGTCTGTGGAGGAGTGTGTGTGTGTGTGTGTGTGGAGGAGAGTGTGTGTGTGTGGAGGAGAGTGTGTGTGTGTGTGTGTGTGGAGGAGAGTGTGTGTGTGTGTGTGGAGGAGAGTGTGTGTGTGTGGAGAAGAGTGTGTGTGTGTGTGTGTGTGTGTGTGTGTGTGTGTGGATGTGTGAGTGTGTGTGTGTGTGGATGAGAGTGTGTGTGTGTGTGTGTGGAGGAGAGCGTGTGTGTGTGTGGAGGAGGGTGTGTGTGTGGAGGAGGGTGTGTGTGTGTGTGTGGAGGAGAGTGTGTGTATGTGTGTGTGTGGAAGAGAGTGTGTGTGTGTGTGTGTGGAGGAGAGTGTGTGTGTGTGTGTGTGTGTGTGTGGAGGAGAGAGTGTGTGTGTGGAGGAGAGTGTGTGTGTGTGTGTGTGGAGGAGAGTGTGTTTGTGTGAGTGGAGGAGAGTGTGTGTGTGTGTGTGGAGTGTGTGTGTGTGTGTGTGTGGAGAAATGTGTTTGTGTGGAGGAGGGAGTGTGTATGTGGAGGAGAAGAGTGTGTGTCTGTGGAGGTGTGTGTGTGTGTGTGGAGGAGAGTGTGTGTGTGTGGAGGAGAGTGTGTGTGTGTGTGTGGAGGAGAGTGTGTGTGTGTGTGGAAGAGAGTGTGTGTGTGGAGGAGGGTGTGTGTGTGTTTGTGGAGGAGGGTTTGTGTGTGTGTGTGGAGGAGGGTGTTTGTGTGTTTGTGGAGGAGTGTGTGTGTGTGTGTGTGTGTGTGTGGAGGAGAATGTGTGTGTGTGGAGGTGTGTGTGTGTGTGGAGGAGTGTGTGTGTGTGTGTGTGTGTGGAGGAGAATGTGTGTGTGTGGAGGAGAGTGTGTGTGTGTGTGTGTGTGTGTGTGTGGAGGAGAGTGTGTGTGTGTGTGGAGGTGTGTGTGTGTGTGTGTGGAGGAGTGTGTGTGTGTAGGAGTGTGTGTGTGTGTGTGTGTGTGTGGAGGAGTGTGTGTGTGTGTGTGGAGGAGTGTGTGTGTGTGTGTGGAGGAGTGTGTATGTGTGTGTGCAGGAGAGTGAGTGTGTGTGCAGGACAGTGAGTGTGTGTGGAGGAGAATGTGTGTGTGGAGGAGAATGTGTGTGTGGAGGAGAGTGTGTGTGTGTGGAGGAGAGTGTGTGTGTGTGGAGGAGTGTGTGTGTGTGTGTGTGTGTGGAGGAGTGTGTGTGTGTGTGGAGGAGTGTGTGTGTGTGTGGAGGAGTGTGTGTGTGTGTGGAGGAGTGTGTGTGTGTGTGGAGGAGTGTGTGTTTGTGTGTGGAGGGGTGTGTGTGTGTGTGGAGGAGTGTGTGTGTGTGGAGTAGAGTGTGTATTTGTGTGTGGAGGAGAGTGTGCGTGTGGAGCAGAGTGTGTGCGTGTGGAGGAGAGCGTGTGCGTGTGGAGGAGAGTTTGTCTGTGTGTGGAGGAGAGTTTGTCTGTGTGTGGAGGAGAGTTTGTCTGTGTGTGGAGGAGTGTGTGTGTGTGGAGGAGTGTGTGTGTGTGTGTGGAGGAGTGTGTGTGTGTGTGTGTGTGGAGTAGAGTGTGTGTGTGTGTGTGTGGAGTAGAGTGTGTGTATTTGTGTGTGGAGGAGAGTGTGTGTGTGTGTGGAGGAGTGTGTGTGTGTCTGTGGAGGAGTGTGTGTGTGTGTGTGTGTGGAGGAGTGTGTGTGTGGAGGAGTGTGTGTGTGTGTGGAGGAGTGTGTGTTTGTGTGTGGAGGGGTGTGTGTGTGTGTGTGGAGGAGTGTGTGTGTGTGTGGAGTAGAGTGTGTATTTGTGTGTGGAGGAGAGTGTGCGTGTGGAGGACAGCGTGTGCGTGTGGAGGAGAGTTTGTGTGTGTGTGGAGGAGAGTTTGTCTGTGTGTGGAGGAGAGTTTGTCTGTGTGTGGAGGAGTGTGTGTGTGTGTGGAGAGTGTGTGTGTGTGTGTGGAGGAGTGTGTCTGTGTGTGTGTGTGGAGTAGAGTGTGTGTGTGTGTGTGTGTGTGGAGTAGAGTGTGTGTATTTTTGTGTGGAGGAGAGTGTGTGTGTGTGGAGGAGTGTGTGTGTGTCTGTGGAGGAGTGTGTGTGTGTGTGTGTGTGTGGAGGAGTGTGTGTGTGTGTGGAGGAGTGTGTGTGTGTGTGTGTGGAGGAGTGTGTCTGTGTGTGGAGGTGTGTGTGTGTGTGTGGAGGAGTGTGTGTGTGTGTGTGTGGAGGAGTGTGTGTGTGGAGGAGTGTGTGTGTGGAGGAGTGTGTGTGTGTGTGTGTGTGTGTGTGTGTGTGGAGGAGTGTGTGTATGTGTATGGAGGAGCGTGTGTGAGTGTGTGTGGAGGAGTGTGTGTGTGTGTGTGTGTGAAGGAGTGTGTGTGTGTGTATGTGTGTGTGGAGGAGTGTGTGTGTGTGTGTGGAGGAGTGTGTGTGGGTGTGTGGAGGAGTGTGTGTTTGTAGAGCAGAGTTTGGAGGAGAATGTGTGTGTGTGTGCGTGTGGAGGAGAGTGTGTGTGTGTGGAGGAATGTGTGTGTGGAGGAGTGTGTGTGTGTGTGTGGAGGAGTGTGTGTGTGTGTGTGTGTGGAGGAGTGTGTGTGTGGAGGTGTGTGTGTGTGTGTCTGGAAGAGTGTGTGTGTATGTGGAAGAGTGTGTGTGTATGTGGAACAGTGTGTGTGTGTGTGTGTGTGTGTGTGTGTGTGTGGAGGAATGTGTGTGTGTGTGTGTGTGTGTGTGTGTGTGGAGGAGAGTGTGTGTGTGTGTGTGTGGAGGAGGGTGTGTGTGTGTGTGTGGAGGAGGGTGTGTGTGTGGAGGAGGGTTTGTGTGTGTGTGTGGAGGAGGGTGTTTGTGTGTGTGTGGAGGAGTGTGTGTGTGTGTGTGTGTGGAGGAGTGTGTGTGTGTGTGTGTCTGTGGAGGAGTGTGTGTGTGTGGAGGAGTGTGTGTGTGTGGAGGAGTGTGTGTGTGTGTGGAGGTGTGTGTGTGTGTGGAGGAGTGTGTGTGTGTAGAGCAGAGTTTGGAGGAGAATGTGTGTGTGTGTGCGCGTGTGGAGGAGAGTGTGTGTGTGTGTGGAGGAGTGTGTGTGTGTGTTTGGAGGAGTGTGTGTGTGTGTGGAGGAGTGTGTGTGTGTGGAGGAGTGTGTGTGTGTGGAGGACTGTGTGTGTGTGTGTGGACGAGAGTGTGTGTGTGTGTGTGGAGGAGAGTGTGTGTGTGTGTGTATGGAGTTTGTGTGTGGAGTGTGTGTGTGTGTGGAGGAGAGAGTGTGTGTGTGTGTGTGGAGGAGAGTGTGTTTGTGTGAGGAGAGTGTGTGTATGTGGAGGAATGTGTGTGTATGTGGAGGAGAGTGTGTGTGTGGAGGAGAAGAGTGTGTGTGTATGGAGGAGTGTGTGTGTGTGTGGAGGAGTGTGTGTGTGTGTGTGTGGAGGAGAGAGTGTGTGTGTGTGTGTGTGGAGGAGAGTGTGTATGGAGGAGACTGTGTGTGTGGAGGGAAGTGTGTGTGGAGGAGAGTGTGTGTGTGTGTGTGGAGAAGAGTGTGAGTGGAGCCGTGCGAGTGGAGGAGAGTTGTGTGGATGAGTGTGTGTGTGTGGAGGAGTGTGTGTGTGTGTGGAGGAGTGTGTGTGTGTGTGGAGGAGTTTGTGTGTGTGGAGGAGTGTGTGTGTGTGTGTGTGTGTGTGGAGGAGTGTGTGTGTTTGTGGAGGAGTGTGTGTGTTTGTGGAGGAGTGTGTGTTTGTGGAGGAGTGTGTGTCTGTGGAGGAATGTGTGTGTGTGTGTCTGGAAGAGTGTGTGAATGTGGAAGAGTGTGTGTGTGTGTGGAGGAATGTGTGTATGTGTGTGTGTGGAGGAGAGTGTGTGTGTGTGTGTGTGGAGGAGAGTGTGTGTGTGTGGAGGAGAGTGTGTGTGTGGAGGAGGGTGTGTGTGTGTGTCTGTGGGTGGAGGAGGGTGTGTGTGTGTGGAGGATGGTTTGTGTGTGTGTGTGGAGGAGTGTGTGTGTGTGTGGAGGAGTGTGTGTGTGTGTGGAGGAGTGTGTATGTGTGGAGGAGTGTGTGTGTGTGTGGAGGAGAGTGTGTGTGTGTGTGGAGGAGTGTGTGTGTGGAGGAGTGTGTGTGTGTGGAGGTGTGTGTGTGTGGAGGTGTGTTTGTGGTGGAGAGTGTGTGTGTATGTGGAAGAGTGCGTGTGTGTGTGTGGAGGAATGTGTGTGTGTGTGTGTGTGGAGGATAGTGTGTGTGTGGAGGAGAGTGTGTGTGTGTGTGTGTGGAGGAGAGTGTGTGTGTGTGTGTGTGTGTGTGGAGGAGAGTGAGTGTGTGTGTGTGTCTGTGTGTGGAGGAGAGTGTGGGTGTGTGGAGGAGAGTGTGTGTATTTGTGTGTGTGGAAGAGAGTGTGTGTGTGTGTGTGGAGGAGAGTGTGTGTGTGTGTGTGGAGGAGAGTGTGTGTGTGTGGAGGAGTGTGTGTGTGTGTGTAGAGGAGTGTGTGTGTGTCTGTGTGGAGGAGTGTGTGTGTGTGTTTGTGGAGGAGTGTGTGTGTGTGGAGGTGTGTGTGTGTGTGGAGGAGAGTGTGTGTGTGTGTGTGGAGGAGTGTGTGTCTGTGTGGAGGAGTGTGTGTGTGTGTTTGTGGAGGAGTGTGTGTGTGTGGAGGTGTGTGTGTGTGTGGAGGAGAGTGTGTGTGTGTGTATGGAGGAGTGTGTGTGTCTGTGGAGGAGAGGGTGTGTGTCTGTGTGTGGAGGAGTGTGTGTGTGTGTGGAGGAGTGTGTGTGTGTGTGGAGGAGTGTGTGTGTGTGGAGATGTGTGTGTGGAGGTGTGTGTGTGGTGGAGAGTGTGTGTGTATGTGGAAGAGTGTGTGTGTGTGTGGAGGAATGTGTGTGTGTGTGTGTGTGGAGGAGAGTGTGTGTGTGTGTGTGTGGAGGAGACTGTGTGTGTGTGTGTGTGTGTGTGTGGAGGAGAGTGTGTGTGTGTGTGTGGAGGAGAGAGTGTGTGTGTGTGTGTGTGGAGGGGAGTGTGGGTGTGTGGAGGAGAGTGTGTGTATGTGTGTGTGTGGAAGAGAGTGTGTGTGTGTGTGTGTGGAGGAGAGTGTGTTTGTGTGTGTGGAGGAGAGTGTGTGTGTGTGTGGAGGAGTGTGTGTGTGTGTGTGGAGGAGAGTGTGTTTGTGTGAGTGGAGGAGAGTGAGTGTGTGTGTGTGTGTGTGTGTGTGTGGAGGGGAGTGTGGGTGTGTGGAGGTGAGTGTGTGTATGTGTGTGTGTGGAAGAGAGTGTGTGTGTGTGTGTGCGTGTGGAGGAGAGTGTGTGTGTGTGTGGAGGAGTGTGTGTGTGTGTGTGGAGGAATGTGTGTATGTGTGTGTGTGGAGGAGAGTGTGTGTGTGTGTGTGTGTGGAGGAGAGTGTGTGTGTGTGTGTGTGTGTGGAGGAGAGTGTGTGTGTGTGTATGTGTGTGTGGAGGAGAGTGTGTGTATGTGTGTGTGGAGGAGAGTGTGTGTATGTGTGTGTGTGGAGGAGAGTGTGTGTGTGTGTGTGGAGGAGAGTGTGTGTGTGTGGAGGAGAGTGTGTGTGTGTGGAGGAGAGTGTGTGTGTGTGGAGGAGAGTGTGTGTGTGTGGAGGAGGGTGTGTGTGTGTGTGTGGGTGGAGGAGGGTGTGTGTGTGTGGAGGATGGTTTGTGTGTGTGTGTGGAGGAGTGTGTGTGTGAGTGTGTGTGTATGGAGGAGAGTGTGTGTGTGTGTGTGGAGGAGAGTGTGTGTGTGTGGAGGAGAGTGTGTGTGTGTGGAGGAGAGTGTGTGTGTGGAGGAGTGTGTGTGTGTTTGTGGAGGAGTGTGTGTGTGTCTGTGGAGGAGTGTGTGTGTGTGTGTGTGGAGGAGTGTGTGTGTGTGTGTGTGTGTGTGTGGAGGAGTGTGTGTGTGTGTGTCTGGAGGAGTGTGTGTGTGTGGAGGAGTGTGTGTGTGTGGAGGAGTGTGTGTGTGTGTGTGTGTGTGTCGAGGAGAGTGTATGTGTGTGTGTGTGGAGGAGAGTGAGTGTGTGTGTGTGTGTGTGTTGAGGAGAGTGTGTGTGTGTGTGTGTTGAGGAGAGTGTGTGTGTGTGTGTGGAGGAGTGTGTGTGTGTGTTTGTGGAGGACAGTGTGTGTGTGGAGTGTGTGTGTGTGTGGACGAGAGTGTGTTTGTGTGTGTGGAGGAGAGTGTGTGTGTGTGGAGGAGAGTGTGTGTGTGTGGAGGAGAGTGTGTGTGTGTGTGGAGGAGTGTGTGTGTGTGTGTGTGTAGAGGAGTGTGTGTGTGTCTGTGTGGAGGAGTGTGTGTGTGTGTTTGTGGAGGAGTGTGTGTGTGTGGAGGTGTGTGTGTGTGTGGAGGAGAGTGTGTGTGTGTGTGTGTGTGGAGGAGTGTGTGTGTGTATGGAGGAGTGTGTGTGTCTGTGGAGGAGAGGGTGTGTGTCTGTGTGTGGAGGAGTGTGTGTGTGTGTGGAGGAGTGTGTGTGTGTGTGGAGGAGTGTGTGTGTGTGGAGATGTGTGTGTGGAGGTGTGTGTGTGGTGGAGAGTGTGTGTGTATGTGGAAGAGTGTGTGTGTATGTGGAAGAGTGTGTGTGTATGTGGAAGAGTGTGTGTGTGTGTGTGGAGGAATGTGTGTGTGTGTGTGTGGAGAAGAGTGTGTGTGTGTGTGTGTGGAGGAGACTGTGTGTGTGTGTGTGTGGAGGAGAGTGTGTGTGTGTGTGTGTGTGTGGAGGAGAGAGTGTGTGTGTGTGTGGAGGAGAGTGAGTGTGTGTGTGTGTGGAGGGGAGTGTGGGTGTGTGGAGGAGAGTGTGTGTATGTGTGTGTGTGGAAGAGAGTGTGTGTGTGTGTGTAGGAGAGTGTGTGTGTGGAGGAGAGTGTGTGTGTGTGTGGAGGAGTGTGTGTGTGTGTGTGGAGGAGAGTGTGTGTGTGTGTGTGGAGGAGAGTGTGTGTGTGTGTGTGTGTGTGTGTGTGTGTGTGTGTGTGTGTGGATGAGAGTGTGTGTGTGTGTGGAGGAGAGCATGTGTGTGTGTGGAGGAGAGCGTGTGTGTGTGTGGAGGAGGGTGTGTGTGTGTGTGTGGAGGAGAGTGTGTGTATGTGTGTGTGTGGAAGAGAGTGTGTGTGTGTGTGTGTGTGGAGGAGAGTGTGTGTGTGTGTGTGTGTGTGTGGAGGAGAGTGTGTGTGTGTGGAGGAGAGTGTGTGTGTGTGTGTGTGTGGAGGAGAGTGTGTTTGTGTGAGTGGAGGAGAGTGTGTGTGTGTGTGTGTGTGTGGAGTGTGTGTGTGTGTGTGTGGAGAAATGTGTTTGTGTGGAGGAGGGAGTGTGTATGTGGAGGAGAAGAGTGTGTGTCTGTGGAGGAGAGTGTGTGTGTGTGGAGGAGAGTGTGTGTGTGGAGGAGAGTGTGTGTGTGTGTGTGTGTGTGGAGGAGAGTGTGTGTGTGTGTGGAAGAGAGTGTGTGTGTGGAGGAGGGTGTCTGTGTGTTTGTGGAGGAGGGTTTGTGTGTGTGTGTGGAGGAGGGTGTTTGTGTGTTTGTGGAGGAGTGTGTGTGTGTGTGTGTGTGTGTGGAGGAGAATGTGTGTGTGTGGAGGAGTATGTGTGTGTGGAGGAGTGTGTGTGTGTGTGTGTGTGTGTGGAGGAGAGTGTGTGTGTGTGTGTGTGGAGGACAGTGTGTGTGTGTGTGTGGAAGAGAGTGTGTGTGTGTGGAAGAGAGAGTGTGTGTGTGTGTGTGTGTGTGTGTGTGTGGAGGAGTGTGTGTGTGTGTGTCTGTGTGGAGGAGGGTGTGTGTGTGTGTGTGGAGGAGAGTGTGTGTGTGTGTGGAGGAGAGTGTGTGTGTGTGTGTGGAGGAGAGTGTGTGTGGAGGAGAGTGTGTGTGTGTGTGGAGGAGAGTGTGTGTGTGTGTGGGTGTGTGGAGGAGTGTGTGTGTGTGTGTGTGTGTGTGGAGGAGTGTGTGTGTGTAGAGCAGTGTTTGGAGGAGAATGTGTGTGTGTGCGCGTGTGGAGGAGAGTGTGTGTGGAGGAGTGTGTGTGTGTGTCTGGAGGAGTGTGTGTGTGTGTCTGGAGGAGTGTGTGTGTGTGTGCCTGGAGGAGTGTGTATGTGGAGGAGTGTGTGTGTGTGTGTGTGGAAGAGTGTGTGTGTGTGTGTATGGAGTGTGTGTGTGGAGTGTGTGTGTGTGTGTGTGTGTGGAGGAGAGTGTGTGTGTGTGTGGAGGAGAGTGTGTGTGTGTGTGGAGGAGAGTGTGTTTGTGTGGAGGAGAGTGTGTGTGTGTGTGTGTGGAGGAAAGTGTGTGTATGTGGAGGAGAGTGTGTGTGTGGAGGAGAAGAGTGTGTGTGTGTGTGTGGAGGAGTGTGTGTGTGTGTGGAGGAGTGTGTGTGTGTGTGGAGGAGTGTGTGTGTGTGTTTGTGGAGGAGTGTGTGTGTGTGGAGGTGTGTGAGTGTGTGTGCAGGAGAGTGAGTGTGTGTGGAGGAGAATGTGTGTGTGTGGAGGGGTATGTGTGTGGAGGAGAGTGTGTGTGTGTGGAGGAGTGTGTGTGTGTGTGTGTGTGGAGGAGTGTGTGTGTGTGTGGAGGAGTGTGTGTGTGTGTGGAGGGGTGTGTGTGTGTGTGGAGGAGTGTGTGTGTGTGTTTGTGGAGGAGTGTGTGTGTGTGTGTGGAGGTGTGTGAGTGTGTGTGGAGGTGTGTGAGTGTGTGTGCAGGAGAGTGAGTGTGTGTGCAGGAGAGTGTGTGTGTGTGGAGGAGAATGTGTGTGTGTGGAGGAGAGTGTGTGTGTGTGGAGGAGTGTGTGTGTGTGTGTGTGGAGGAGTGTGTGTGTGTGTGGAGGAGTGTGTGTGTGTGTGGAGGAGTGTGTGTGTGTGTGGAGGAGTTTGTGTTTGTGTGTGCAGGGGTGTGTGTGTGTGTGGAGGAGTGTGTGTGTGTGGAGTAGAGTGTGTATTTGTGTGTGGAGGAGAGTGTTTGTGCGTGTGGAGCAGAGCGTGTGCGTGTGGAGGAGAGCGTGTGCGTGTGGAGGAGAGTTTGTCTGTGTGTGGAGGAGAGTTTGTCTGTGTGTGGAGGAGTGTGTGTGTGTGTGGAGGAGTGTGTGTGTGTGTGGAGGAGTGTGTGTGTGTGTGTGTGTGTGTGGAGTAGAGTGTGTGTGTGTGTGTGTGGAGTAGAGTGTGTGTATTTGTGTGTGGAGGAGAGTGTGTGTGTGTGGAGGAGTGTGTGTGTGTCTGTGGAGGAGTGTGTGTGTGTGTGTGTGTGGAGGAGTGTGTGTGTGTGTGGAGGAGTGTGTGTGTGTGTGGAAGAGTGTGTGTGTGTGGAGGAGTGTGTCTGTGTGTGGAGGAGTGTGTGTGTGTGTGTGTGTGTGGAGGAGTGTGTGTGTGTGTGTGTGTGTGGAGGAGTGTGTGTGTGTGTGTGTGAGTGTGTGTGGAGGAGTGTGTGTGTGTGTGTGTGGAGGAGTGTGTGTGTGTGTATGTGTGTGTGGAGGAGTGTGTGTGTGTGTTTGGAGGAGTGTGTGTGTGTGTGTGGAGGAGTGTGTGTTTGTAGAGCAGAGTTTGGAGGAGAATGTGTGTGTGTGTGCGTGTGGAGGAGAGTGTGTGTGTGTGTGTGTGTGGAGGAGTGTGTGTGTGGAGGAGTGTGTGTGTGTGTGTGGAGGAGTGTGTGTGTGTGTGTGTCTGGAGGAGTGTGTGTGTCTGTGTGTCTGGAGGAGTGTGTGTGTGTGTGTGTGTGTGGAGGAGTGTGTGTGTGTGGAGATGTGTGTGGTGGAGAGTGTGTGTGTATGTGGAAGAGTGTGTGTGTATGTGGAAGAGTGTGTGTGTATGTGGAAGAGTGTGTGTGTGTGTGGAGGAATGTGTGTGTGTGTGTGTGTGGAGGAGAGTGTGTGTGTGTGTGTGTGGAGGAGACTGTGTGTGTGTGTGTGTGTGTGGAGGAGTGTGTGTGTGTGTGTGTGTGTGGAGGAGAGAGTGTGTGAGTGTGTGGAGGAGAGTGAGTGTGTGTGTGTGTGTGTGGAGGGGAGTGTGGGTGTGTGGAGGAGAGTGTGTGTATGTGTGTGTGTGGAAGAGAGTGTGTGTGTGTGTGTGTGGAGGAGAGTGTGTGTGTGTGTGTGGAGGAGAGTGTGTGTGTGTGTGGAGGAGAGTGTGTGTGTGTGTGGATGAGTGTGTGTGTGTGTGTGGAGGAGAGTGTGTTTGTGTGAGTGGAGGAGAGTGTGTGTGTGTGTATGGAGTGTGTGTGTGGAGTGTGTGTGTGTGTGTGTGTGGAGGAGAGAGTGTGTGTGTGGAGGAGAAGAGTGTGTGTCTGTGGAGGAGTGTGTGTGTGTGGAGGAGAGTGTGTGTGTGTGGAGGAGAGTGTGTGTGTGTGTGTGTGTGTGGAGGAGAGTGTGTGTGTGTGTGTGTGTGTGGAGGAGAGTGTGTGTGTGTGTGTGGAGGAGAGTGTGTGTGTGTGTGTGTGTGTGTGGAGGAGAGTGTGTGTGTGTGTGTGTGTGTGTGGATGAGAGTGTGTGTGTGTGTGTGGAGGAGAGCATGTGTGTGTGTGGAGGAGAGCGTGTGTGTGTGTGGAGGAGGGTGTGTGTGTGGAGGAGGGTGTGTGTGTGTCTGTGGAGGAGAGTGTGTGTATGTGTGTGTGTGGAAGAGAGTGTGTGTGTGTGTGTGTGGAGGAGAGTGTGTGTGTGGAGGAGAGTGTGTGTGTGTGGAGGAGAGTGCGTGTGTGTGTGTGTGGAGGAGAGTGTGTTTGTGTGAGTGGAGAAGAGTGTGTGTGTGTGTGTGTGTGGAGTGTGTGTGTGTGTGTGTGTGTGTGGAGAAATGTGTTTGTGTGGAGGAGGGAGTGTGTATGTGGAGGAGAAGAGTGTGTGTCTGTGGAGGAGTGTGTGTGTGTGTGGAGGAGAGTGTGTGTGTGTGGAGGAGAGTGTGTGTGTGTGTGTGTGGAGGAGAGTGTGTGTGTGTGTGGAAGAGAGTGTGTGTGTGGAGGAGGGTGTGTGTGTGTTTGTGGAGGAGGGTTTGTGTGTGTGTGTGGAGGAGGGTGTTTGTGTGTTTGTGGAGGAGTGTGTGTGTGTGTGTGTGTGTGTGTGTGGAGGAGAATGTGTGTGTGTGGAGGAGTGTGTGTGTGAGGAGGAGTGTGTGTGTGTGTGTGTGTGTGGAGGAGAATGTGTGTGTGTGGAGGAGAGTGTGTGTGTGTGTGGAGGAGTGTGTGTGTGTGTGGAGGACAGTGTGTGTGTGTGTGTGGAAGAGAGTGTGTGTGTGTGGAAGAGAGAGTGTGTGTGTGTGTGTGTGTGTGTGTGTGTGTGGAGGAGTGTGTGTGTGTGTGTCTGTGTGGAGGAGGGTGTGTGTGTGTGTGTGGAGGAGAGTGTGTGTTGTGTGGAGGAGAGTGTGTGTGTGTGTGGAGGAGAGTGTGTGTGTGTGTGTGGAGGAGAGTGTGTGTGTGTGTGGAGGAGAGTGTGTGTGTGTGTGGAGGAGAGTGTGTGTGTGTGTGGAGGAGTGTGTGTGTGTGTGTGTGTGTGTGGAGGAGTGTGTGTGTGGAGAAGTGTGTGTGTGTGTGTGTGTGTGTGTGTGTAGAGGAGTGTGTGTGTGTGTGTGGAGGAGTGTGTGTGTGTAGAGCAGAGTTTGGAGGAGAATGTGTGTGTGTGCGCGTGTGGAGGAGAGTGTGTGTGGAGGAGTGTGTGCGCGTGTCTGGAGGAGTGTGTGTGTGTGTCTGGAGGAGTGTGTGTGTGTGTGTGTGGAGGAGTGTGTATGTGGAGGAGTGTGTGTGTGTGTGTGTGTGTGGAAGAGTGTGTGTGTGTGTGTGGACGAGAGTGTGTTTGTGTGCGTGGAGGAGAGTGTGTGTGTGTGTATGGAGTGTGTGTGTGGAGTGTGTGTGTGGAGTGTGTGTGTGGAGTGTGTGTGTGTGTGTGGAGGAGAGTGTGTGTGTGTGGAGGAGAGTGTGTTTGTGTGGAGGAGAGTGTGTGTGTGTGTGGAGGAAAGTGTGTGTATGTGGAGGAGAGTGTGTGTGTGGAGGAGAAGAGTGTGTGTGTATGGAGGAGTGTGTGTGTGTGTGTGGAGGAGTGTGTGTGTGTGTGGAGGAGTGTGTGTGTGTGTTTGTGGAGGAGTGTGTGTGTGTGGAGGTGTGTGAGTGTGTGTGCAGGAGAGTGAGTGTGTGTGGAGGAGAATGTGTGTGTGTGGAGGGGTATGTGTGTGGAGGAGAGTGTGTGTGTGTGGAGGAGTGTGTGTGTGTGTGTGTGTGTGGAGGAGTGTGTGTGTGTGTGGAGGAGTGTGTGTGTGTGGAGGGGTGTGTGTGTGTGTGGAGGAGTGTGTGTGTGTGTTTGTGGAGGAGTGTGTGTGTGTGTGTGGAGGTGTGTGAGTGTGTGTGCAGGAGAGTGAGTGTGTGTGCAGGAGTGTGTGTGTGTGTGGAGGAGAATGTGTGTGTGTGGAGGAGAGTGTGTGTGTGTGGAGGAGAGTGTGTGTGTGTGGAGGAGTGTGTGTGTGTGTGTGTGTGGAGGAGTGTGTGTGTGTGTGGAGGAGTGTGTGTGTGTGTGGAGGAGTGTGTGTTTGTGTGTGCAGGGGTGTGTGTGTGTGTGGAGGAGTGTGTGTGTGGAGTAGAGTGTGTATTTGTGTGTGGAGGAGAGTGTTTGTGCGTGTGGAGCAGAGCGTGTGCATGTGGAGGAGAGCGTGTGCGTGTGGAGGAGAGCGTGTGCGTGTGGAGGAGAGTTTGTCTGTGTGTGGAGGAGAGTTTGTCTGTGTGTGGAGGAGTGTGTGTGTGTGTGGAGGAGTGTGTGTGTGTGTGGAGGAGTGTGTGTGTGTGTGTGTGTGGAGTAGAGTGTGTGTGTGTGTGTGTGGAGTAGAGTGTGTGTATTTGTGTGTGGAGGAGAGTGTGTGTGTGTGGAGGAGTGTGTGTGTGTCTGTGGAGGAGTGTGTGTGTGTGTGTGTGTGGAGGAGTGTGTGTGTGTGTGGAGGAGTGTGTGTGTGTGTGGAGGAGTGTGTGTGTGTGGAGGAGTGTGTGTGTGTGGAGGAGTGTGTGTGTGTGTGTGTGTGTGTGGAGGAGTGTGTGTGTGTGTGTGTGTGTGTGTGGAGGAGTGTGTGTGTGTGTGTGTGTGTGTGTGGAGGAGTGTGTGTGTGTGTGTGTGTGTGTGTGTGGAGGAGTGTGTGTGTGTGTGTGTGTGTGGAGGAGTGTGTGTGTGTATGTGTGTGTGGAGGAGTGTGTGTGTGTGTTTGGAGGAGTGTGTGTGTGTGTGTGGAGGAGTGTGTGTTTGTAGAGCAGAGTTTGGAGGAGAATGTGTGTGTGTGTGCGTGTGGAGGAGAGTGTGTGTGTGTGTGTGTGGAGGAATGTGTGTGTGGAGGAGTGTGTGTGTGTGTGTGGAGGAGTGTGTGTGTGTGTGTGTCTGGAGGAGTGTGTGTGTCTGTGTGTCTGGAGGAGTGTGTGTGTGTGTGTGTGTGGAGGAGTGAGTGTGTGTGTGTCTGGAGGAGTGTGTGTGTGTGTGTGTCTGGAGGAGGATGTGTGTGTGTGTGTGTGTGGAGGAGTGTGTGTGTGTGGAGGTGTGTGTGTGTGTGTGTCTGGAAGAGTGTGTGTGTATGTGGAACAGTGTGTGTGTGTGTGTGTGTGTGTGTGTGGAGGAATGTGTGTGTGTGTGTGTGTGTGTGTGGAGGAGAGTGTGTGTGTGTGTGTGTGGAGGAGGGTGTGTGTGTGTGTGTGTGGAGGAGGGTGTGTGTGTGGAGGAGGGTTTGTGTGTTTGTGTGGAGGAGGGTGTTTGTGTGTGTGTGGAGGAGTGTGTGTGTGTGTGTGTGTGTGTGTGGAGGAGTGTGTGTGTGTGTGTGTCTGTGGAGGAGTGTGTGTGTGTGTGTGGAGCAGTGTGTGTGTGTGGAGGAGTGTGTGTGTGTGTGGAGGTGTGTGTGTGTGTGGAGGAGTGTGTGTGTGTAGAGCAGAGTTTGGAGGAGAATGTGTGTGTGTGTGCGCGTGTGGAGGAGAGTGTGTGTGTGTGTGGAGGAGTGTGTGTGTGTGTCTGGAGGAGTGTGTGTGTGTGTGGAGGAGTGTGTGTGTGTGGAGGAGTGTGTGTGTGTGGAGGAGTGTGTGTGTGTGTGTGGACGAGAGTGTGTGTGTGTGTGTGTGGAGGAGAGTGTGTGTGTGTGTATGGAGTTTGTGTGTGGAGTGTGTGTGTGTGTGTGTGTGGAGGAGAGAGTGTGTGTGTGTGTGTGGAGGAGAGTGTGTTTGTGTGGAGGAGAGTGTGTGTATGTGGAGGAATGTGTGTGTATGTGGAGGAGAAGAGTGTGTGTGTATGGAGGAGTGTGTGTGTGTGGAGGAGTGTGTGTGTGTGTGTGTGTGGAGGAGTGTGTGTGTGTGTGGAGGAGAGAGTGTGTGTGTGTGTGTGTGGAGGAGAGTGTGTATGGAGGAGACTGTGTGTGTGGAGGGAAGTGTGTGTGGAGGAGAGTGTGTGTGTGTGTGTGGAGGAGAGTGTGAGTGGAGGCGTGCGTGTGGAGGAGAGTTGTGTGGATGAGTGTGTGTGTGTGGAGGAGTGTGTGTGTGTGTGGAGGAGTGTGTGTGTGTGTGGAGGAGTGTGTGTGTGTGGAGGAGTGTGTGTGTGTGGAGGCGTGTGTGTGTGTGGAGGCGTGTGTGTGTGTGGAGGAGTGTGTGTGGAGGAGTGTGTGTGTTTGTGGAGGAGTGTGTGTGTTTGTGGAGGAGTGTGTGTTTGTGGAGGAGTGTGTGTGTCTGGAAGAGTGTGTGTATGTGGAAGAGTGTGTGTGTGTGGAGGAATGTGTGTATGTGTGTGTGTGGAGGAGAGTGTGTGTGTGTGTGTGTGTGTGGAGGAGAGTGTGTGTGTGTGTGTGTGTGGAGGAGAGTGTGTGTGTATGGAGGAGTGTGTGTGTGTGGAGGAGAGTGTGTATGTGTGGAGGAGAGTGTGTGTGTGGAGGAGAAGAGTGTGTGTGTATGGAGGAGTGTGTGTGTGTGTGTGTGTGTGTGTGTGTGTGTGTGGAGGAGAGTGTGTGTGTGGAGGAGAGTGTGTATGTGGAGGAGAGTGTGTGTGTGGGTGGAGGACTGTGTGTGTGTGTGTGGAGGAGTGTGTGTGTGTGGAGGAGAGTGTGTGTGTGGAGGAGAGTGTGTTTGTGTGTGTGGAGGAGACTGTGTGTGTGTGTATGGAGTGTGTGTGGAGTGTGTGTGTGGAGGAGAGTGTGTGTGTGTGTGTGTGGAGGAGAGTGTGTTTGTGTGGAAGAGTTTGTGTTTGTGTGGAGGAGTGTGTGTGTGCAGGAGTGTGTGTGTGTGTGTGTGGAGGAGAGTGTGTGTGTGTGTGCGTCGAGGAGAGTGTGTGTGTGTGTGTGCGGGGAGGAGAGTGTTTGTGTGTGTGTGGGGAGGAGAGTGTGTCTGTGTGTGTGGAGGAGAGAGTGTGTGTGTGTGGGGAGGAGAGTGTGTGTGTGGAGGAGAGTGTGTGTGTGTGTGGAGGAGAGTGTGTGTGTGTGTGCTGTGAGGAGAGTGTGTGTGGAGGCGTGTGTGTGGAGGAGAGTGTGTGTGTGTGTGGATGAGTGTGTGTGTGGAGGAGTGAGTGTGTGTGTGTGTGGAGGAGTGTGTGTGTGTGGAGGAGTGTGTGTGTGTGGAGGAGTGTGTGTGTGGAGGAGAGTGTGTGTGTGGAGGAGAGTGTGTTTGTGTGTGTGGAGGAGAGTGTGTGTGTGGAGGAGTGTGTGTTTGTAGAGCAGAGTTTGGAGGAGAATGTGTGTGTGTGTGCGTGTGGAGGAGAGTGTGTGTGTGTGTGTGTGGAGGAATGTGTGTGTGGAGGAGTGTGTGTGTGTGTGTGGAGGAGTGTGTGTGTGTGTGTGTCTGGAGGAGTGTGTGTGTCTGTGTGTCTGGAGGAGTGTGTGTGTGTGTGTGGAGGAGTGAGTGTGTGTGTGTCTGGAGGAGTGTGTGTGTGTGTGTGTGTGTGGAGGAGTGTGTGTGTGTGGAGGTGTGTGTGTGTGTGTCTGGAAGAGTCTGTGTGTATGTGGAAGAGTGTGTGTGTATGTGGAACAGTGTGTGTGTGTGTGTGTGTCTGTGTGTCTGTGTGTGTGTGGAGGAATGTGTGTGTGTGTGTGTGTGTGTGTGTGTGGAGGAGAGTGTGTGTGTGTGTGTGTGTGGAGGAGGGTGTGTGTGTGTGTGTGTGTGTGGAGGAGGGTGTGTGTGTGGAGGAGGGTTTGTGTGTGTGTGTGGAGGAGGGTGTTTGTGTGTGTGTGGAGGAGTGTGTGTGTGTGTGTGTGTGGAGGAGTGTGTGTGTGTGTGTGTCTGTGGAGGAGTGTGTGTGTGTGTGTGGAGCAGTGTGTGTGTGTGGAGGAGTGTGTGTGTGTGTGGAGGTGTATGTGTGTGTGGAGGAGTGTGTGTGTGTAGAGCAGAGTTTGGAGGAGAATGTGTGTGTGTGTGCGCGTGTGGAGGAGAGTGTGTGTGTGTGTGGAGGAGTGTGTGTGTGTGTGTGGAGGAGTGTGTGTGTGGAGGAGTGTGTGTGTGTGGAGGAGAGTGTGTGTGTGGAGGAGAGTGTGTTTGTGTGTGTGGAGGAGAGTGTGTGTGTGTGTATGGAGTGTGTGTGTGGAGGAGAGTGTGTTTGTGTGGAGGAGTGTGTGTGTGTGTGTGGAGGAGTGTGTGTGTGTGTGTGGAGGAGAGTGTGTGTGTGGAGAGTGTGTGTGTGTGGAGGAGAGTGTGTGTGTGTGTGCGTGGAGGAGAGTGTGTGTGTGTCTGTGTGGGGAGGAGAGTGTGTCTGTGTGAGTGGAGGAGAGAGTGTGTGTGTGTGTGTGTGGGGAGGAGAGTGGTGTGTGTGGGGAGGAGAGAGTGTGTGTGTGGAGGAGAGTCTGTGTGTGTGTGTGTTTGTGGAGGAGAGTGTGTGTGGAGGAGAGTGTGTGTGTGTGGAGGAGTGTGTGTGTGTGTGTGTGTGGAGGAGTGTGTGTGTGTGTGGAGGAGTGTGTGTGTGTGTGGAGGAGTGTGTGTGTGTGTGGAGGAGTGTGTGTGTGTGTGGAGGAGTGTGTGTGTGTGTGTGGAGGAGTGTGTGTTTGTGTGTGCAGGGGTGTGTGTGTGTGTGGAGGAGTGTGTGTGTGTGGAGTAGAGTGTGTATTTGTGTGTGGAGGAGAGTGTTTGTGCGTGTGGAGCAGAGCGTGTGCGTGTGGAGCAGAGCGTGTGCGTGTGGAGGAGAGTTTGTCTGTGTGTGGAGGAGAGTTTGTCTGTGTGTGGAGGAGTGTGTGTGTGTGTGGAGGAGTGTGTGTGTGTGTGGAGGAGAGTGTGTGTGTGTGTGTGCGTGGAGGAGAGTGTGTGTGTGTCTGTGCGGGGAGGAGAGTGTGTGTATGTATGTGTGTGGGGAGGAGAGTGTGTCTGTGTGAGTGGAGGAGAGAGTGTGTGTGTGTGTGTGTGGGGAGGAGAGTGGTGTGTGTGGGGAGGAGAGAGTGTGTGTGTGGAGGAGAGTGTGTGTGTGTGTGTTTGTGGAGGAGAGTGTGTGTGTGTGGAGGAAAGTGTGTGTGTGTGGAGGAGTGCGTGTGTGTGTGTGGAGGAGTGTGTGTGTGGAGGAGTGTGTGTGTGGAGGAGTGTGTGTGTGGAGGAGTGTGTGTGTGTGTGTGTGAGTGTGTGTGGAGGAGTGTGTGTGTGTGTGTGTGTGTGGAGGAGTGTGTGTGTGTGTATGTGTGTGTGGAGGAGTGTGTGTGTGTGTTTGGAGGAGTGTGTGTGTGTGTGTGGAGGAGTGTGTGTTTGTAGAGCAGAGTTTGGAGGAGAATGTGTGTGTGTGTGCGTGTGGAGGAGAGTGTGTGTGTGTGTGTGTGTGGAGGAATGTGTGTGTGGAGGAGTGTGTGTGTGTGTGTGGAGGAGTGTGTGTGTGTGTGTCTGGAGGAGTGTGTGTGTCTGTGTGTCTGGAGGAGTGTGTGTGTGTGTGTGGAGGAGTGAGTGTGTGTGTGTCTGGAGGAGTGTGTGTGTGTGTCTGGAGGAGGATGTGTGTGTGTGTGTGTGGAGGAGTGTGTGTGTGTGTGTCTGGAAGAGTGTGTGTGTATGTGGAAGAGTGTGTGTGTATGTGGAACAGTGTGTGTGTGTGTGTGTGTGTCTGTGTGTGTGTGGAGGAATGTGTGTGTGTGTGTGTGTGTGGAGGAGAGTGTGTGTGTGTGTGTGTGGAGGAGTGTGTGTGTGTGTGGAGGAGTGTGTGTGTGTGTGTGTGGAGGAGTGTGTGTGTGTGTGGAGGAGTGTGTGTGTGTGTGGAGGAGTGTGTGTGTGTGTGGAGGAGTGTGTGTGTGTGTGGAGGAGTTTGTGTTTGTGTGTGCAGGGGTGTGTGTGTGTGTGGAGGAGTGTGTGTGTGTGGAGTAGAGTGTGTATTTGTGTGTGGAGGAGAGTGTTTGTGCGTGTGGAGCAGAGCGTGTGCGTGTGGAGGAGAGCGTGTGCGTGTGGAGGAGAGTTTGTCTGTGTGTGGAGGAGAGTTTGTCTGTGTGTGGAGGAGTGTGTGTGTGTGTAGAGGAGTGTGTGTGTGTGTGGAGGAGTGTGTGTGTGTGTGTGTGTGTGTGGAGTAGAGTGTGTGTGTGTGTGTGTGGAGTAGAGTGTGTGTATTTGTGTGTGGAGGAGAGTGTGTGTGTGTGGAGGAGAGTGTGTGTGTGTGGAGGAGTGTGTGTGTGTCTGTGGAGGAGTGTGTGTGTGTGTGTGTGTGGAGGAGTGTGTGTGTGTGTGGAGGAGTGTGTGTGTGTGTGGAGGAGTGTGTGTGTGTGGAGGAGTGTGTCTGTGTGTGGAGGAGTGTGTGTGTGTGTGTGTGTGTGGAGGAGTGTGTGTGTGTGTGTGTGTGTGGAGGAGTGTGTGTGTGGAGGAGTGTGTGTGTGTGTGTGAGTGTGTGTGGAGGAGTGTGTGTGTGTGTGTGTGGAGGAGTGTGTGTGTGTGTATGTGTGTGTGGAGGAGTGTGTGTGTGTGTTTGGAGGAGTGTGTGTGTGTGTGTGGAGGAGTGTGTGTTTGTAGAGCAGAGTTTGGAGGAGAATGTGTGTGTGTGTGTGCGTGTGGAGGAGAGTGTGTGTGTGTGTGTGTGTGGAGGAGTGTGTGTGTGGAGGAGTGTGTGTGTGTGTGTGGAGGAGTGTGTGTGTGTGTGTGTCTGGAGGAGTGTGTGTGTCTGTGTGTCTGGAGGAGTGTGTGTGTGTGTGTGTGTGGAGGAGTGTGTGTGTGTGGAGATGTGTGTGGTGGAGAGTGTGTGTGTATGTGGAAGAGTGTGTGTGTATGTGGAAGAGTGTGTGTGTATGTGGAAGAGTGTGTGTGTGTGGAGGAATGTGTGTGTGTGTGTGTGTGGAGGAGAGTGTGTGTGTGTGTGTGTGGAGGAGACTGTGTGTGTGTGTGTGTGTGGAGGAGTGTGTGTGTGTGTGTGTGTGGAGGAGAGAGTGTGTGAGTGTGTGGAGGAGAGTGAGTGTGTGTGTGTGTGTGTGGAGGGGAGTGTGGGTGTGTGGAGGAGAGTGTGTGTATGTGTGTGTGTGGAAGAGAGTGTGTGTGTGTGTGTGTGGAGGAGAGTGTGTGTGTGTGTGTGGAGGAGAGTGTGTGTGTGTGTGGAGGAGAGTGTGTGTGTGTGTGGATGAGTGTGTGTGTGTGTGTGGAGGAGAGTGTGTTTGTGTGAGTGGAGGAGAGTGTGTGTGTGTGTGGAGGAGAGAGTGTGTGTGTGGAGGAGAAGAGTGTGTGTCTGTGGAGGAGTGTGTGTGTGTGGAGGAGAGTGTGTGTGTGTGGAGGAGAGTGTGTGTGTGTGTGTGTGTGTGGAGGAGAGTGTGTGTGTGTGTGTGGAGGAGAGTGTGTGTGTGTGTGTGGAGGAGAGTGTGTGTGTGTGTGTGTGTGTGTGGAGGAGAGTGTGTGTGTGTGTGTGTGGATGAGAGTGTGTGTGTGTGTGTGGAGGAGAGCATGTGTGTGTGTGGAGGAGAGCGTGTGTGTGTGTGGAGGAGGGTGTGTGTGTGGAGGAGGGTGTGTGTGTGTCTGTGGAGGAGAGTGTGTGTATGTGTGTGTGTGGAAGAGAGTGTGTGTGTGTGTGTGTGGAGGAGAGTGTGTGTGTGGAGGAGAGTGTGTGTGTGTGGAGGAGAGTGCGTGTGTGTGTGTGTGTGTGTGGAGGAGAGTGTGTTTGTGTGAGTGGAGGAGAGTGTGTGTGTGTGTGTGTGTGGAGTGTGTGTGTGTGTGTGTGTGGAGAAATGTGTTTGTGTGGAGGAGGGAGTGTGTATGTGGAGGAGAAGAGTGTGTGTCTGTGGAGGAGTGTGTGTGTGTGTGGAGGAGAGTGTGTGTGTGTGGAGGAGAGTGTGTGTGTGTGTGTGTGGAGGAGAGTGTGTGTGTGTGTGGAAGAGAGTGTGTGTGTGGAGGAGGGTGTGTGTGTGTTTGTGGAGGAGGGTTTGTGTGTGTGTGTGGAGGAGGGTGTTTGTGTGTTTGTGGAGGAGTGTGTGTGTGTGTGTGTGTGTGTGTGTGGAGGAGAATGTGTGTGTGTGGAGGAGTGTGTGTGTGAGGAGGAGTGTGTGTGTGTGTGTGTGTGTGGAGGAGAATGTGTGTGTGCGGAGGAGAGTGTGTGTGTGTGTGGAGGAGTGTGTGTGTGTGTGGAGGACAGTGTGTGTGTGTGTGTGGAAGAGAGTGTGTGTGTGTGGAAGAGAGAGTGTGTGTGTGTGTGTGTGTGTGTGTGTGTGTGTGTGGAGGAGTGTGTGTGTGTGTGTCTGTGTGGAGGAGGGTGTGTGTGTGTGTGTGGAGGAGAGTGTGTGTTGTGTGGAGGAGAGTGTGTGTGTGTGTGGAGGAGAGTGTGTGTGTGTGTGGAGGAGAGTGTGTGTGTGTGTGTGGAGGAGAGTGTGTGTGTGTGTGGAGGAGAGTGTGTGTGTGTGTGGAGGAGAGTGTGTGTGTGTGTGGAGGAGTGTGTGTGTGTGTGTGTGTGTGTGGAGGAGTGTGTGTGTGGAGGAGTGTGTGTGTGTGTGTGTGTGTGTGTAGAGGAGTGTGTGTGTGTGTGTGGAGGAGTGTGTGTGTGTAGAGCAGAGTTTGGAGGAGAATGTGTGTGTGTGCGCGTGTGGAGGAGAGTGTGTGTGGAGGAGTGTGTGTGTGTGTCTGGAGGAGTGTGTGTGTGTGTCTGGAGGAGTGTGTGTGTGTGTGTGTGGAGGAGTGTGTATGTGGAGGAGTGTGTGTGTGTGTGTGTGTGGAAGAGTGTGTGTGTGTGTGTGGACGAGAGTGTGTTTGTGTGCGTGGAGGAGAGTGTGTGTGTGTGTATGGAGTGTGTGTGTGGAGTGTGTGTGTGTGTGTGTGTGTGTGTGGAGGAGAGTGTGTGTGTGTGTGGAGGAGAGTGTGTGTGTGTGTGGAGGAAAGTGTGTGTATGTGGAGGAGAGTGTGTGTGTGGAGGAGAAGAGTGTGTGTGTATGGAGGAGTGTGTGTGTGTGTGTGGAGGAGTGTGTGTGTGTGTGGAGGAGTGTGTGTGTGTGTTTGTGGAGGAGTGTGTGTGTGTGGAGGTGTGTGAGTGTGTGTGCAGGAGAGTGAGTGTGTGTGGAGGAGAATGTGTGTGTGTGGAGGGGTATGTGTGTGGAGGAGAGTGTGTGTGTGTGGAGGAGTGTGTGTGTGTGTGTGTGTGTGGAGGAGTGTGTGTGTGTGTGGAGGAGTGTGTGTGTGTGGAGGGGTGTGTGTGTGTGTGGAGGAGTGTGTGTGTGTGTTTGTGGAGGAGTGTGTGTGTGTGTGTGGAGGTGTGTGAGTGTGTGTGCAGGAGAGTGAGTGTGTGTGCAGGAGTGTGTGTGTGTGTGGAGGAGAATGTGTGTGTGTGGAGGAGAGTGTGTGTGTGTGGAGGAGAGTGTGTGTGTGTGGAGGAGTGTGTGTGTGTGTGTGTGGAGGAGTGTGTGTGTGTGTGGAGGAGTGTGTGTGTGTGTGGAGGAGTGTGTGTTTGTGTGTGCAGGGGTGTGTGTGTGTGTGGAGGAGTGTGTGTGTGGAGTAGAGTGTGTATTTGTGTGTGGAGGAGAGTGTTTGTGCGTGTGGAGCAGAGCGTGTGCATGTGGAGGAGAGCGTGTGCGTGTGGAGGAGAGCGTGTGCGTGTGGAGGAGAGTTTGTCTGTGTGTGGAGGAGAGTTTGTCTGTGTGTGGAGGAGTGTGTGTGTGTGTGGAGGAGTGTGTGTGTGTGTGGAGGAGTGTGTGTGTGTGTGTGTGTGGAGTAGAGTGTGTGTGTGTGTGTGTGGAGTAGAGTGTGTGTATTTGTGTGTGGAGGAGTGTGTGTGTGTCTGTGGAGGAGTGTGTGTGTGTGTGTGTGTGGAGGAGTGTGTGTGTGTGTGGAGGAGTGTGTGTGTGTGTGGAGGAGTGTGTGTGTGTGGAGGAGTGTGTGTGTGTGGAGGAGTGTGTGTGTGTGTGTGTGTGTGTGGAGGAGTGTGTGTGTGTGTGTGTGTGTGTGGAGGAGTGTGTGTGTGTGTGTGTGTGTGTGTGGAGGAGTGTGTGTGTGTGTGTGTGTGTGGAGGAGTGTGTGTGTGTGTGTGTGTGTGGAGGAGTGTGTGTGTGTATGTGTGTGTGGAGGAGTGTGTGTGTGTGTTTGGAGGAGTGTGTGTGTGTGTGTGGAGGAGTGTGTGTTTGTAGAGCAGAGTTTGGAGGAGAATGTGTGTGTGTGTGCGTGTGGAGGAGAGTGTGTGTGTGTGTGTGTGGAGGAATGTGTGTGTGGAGGAGTGTGTGTGTGTGTGTGGAGGAGTGTGTGTGTGTGTGTGTGTGTGTGTGGAGGAGTGTGTGTGTGTGTGGAGGAGTGTGTGTGTGTGGAGGAGTGTGTGTGTGTGGAGGAGTGTGTGTGTGTGTGTGTGTGTGTGGAGGAGTGTGTGTGTGTGTGTGTGTGTGTGTGGAGGAGTGTGTGTGTGTGTGTGTGTGTGTGTGTGGAGGAGTGTGTGTGTGTGTGTGTGTGTGTGTGTGTGTGGAGGAGTGTGTGTGTGTGTGTGTGTGTGGAGGAGTGTGTGTGTGTATGTGTGTGTGGAGGAGTGTGTGTGTGTGTTTGGAGGAGTGTGTGTGTGTGTGTGGAGGAGTGTGTGTTTGTAGAGCAGAGTTTGGAGGAGAATGTGTGTGTGTGTGCGTGTGGAGGAGAGTGTGTGTGTGTGTGTGTGGAGGAATGTGTGTGTGGAGGAGTGTGTGTGTGTGTGTGGAGGAGTGTGTGTGTGTGTGTGTCTGGAGGAGTGTGTGTGTCTGTGTGTCTGGAGGAGTGTGTGTGTGTGTGTGTGTGGAGGAGTGAGTGTGTGTGTGTCTGGAGGAGTGTGTGTGTGTGTGTGTCTGGAGGAGGATGTGTGTGTGTGTGTGTGTGGAGGAGTGTGTGTGTGTCTGGAAGAGTGTGTGTGTATGTGGAACAGTGTGTGTGTGTGTGTGTGTGTGTGTGTGTGGAGGAATGTGTGTGTGTGTGTGTGTGTGTGTGGAGGAGAGTGTGTGTGTGTGTGTGTGGAGGAGGGTGTGTGTGTGTGTGTGTGGAGGAGGGTGTGTGTGTGGAGGAGGGTTTGTGTGTTTGTGTGGAGGAGGGTGTTTGTGTGTGTGTGGAGGAGTGTGTGTGTGTGTGTGTGTGTGTGTGGAGGAGTGTGTGTGTGTGTGTGTCTGTGGAGGAGTGTGTGTGTGTGTGTGGAGCAGTGTGTGTGTGTGGAGGAGTGTGTGTGTGTGTGGAGGTGTGTGTGTGTGTGGAGGAGTGTGCGTGTGTAGAGCAGAGTTTGGAGGAGAATGTGTGTGTGTGTGCGCGTGTGGAGGAGAGTGTGTGTGTGTGTGGAGGAGTGTGTGTGTGTGTCTGGAGGAGTGTGTGTGTGTGTGGAGGAGTGTGTGTGTGTGGAGGAGTGTGTGTGTGTGGAGGAGTGTGTGTGTGTGTGTGGACGAGAGTGTGTGTGTGTGTGTGTGGAGGAGAGTGTGTGTGTGTGTATGGAGTTTGTGTGTGGAGTGTGTGTGTGTGTGTGTGTGAAGGAGAGAGTGTGTGTGTGTGTGTGGAGGAGAGTGTGTTTGTGTGGAGGAGAGTGTGTGTATGTGGAGGAATGTGTGTGTATGTGGAGGAGAAGAGTGTGTGTGTATGGAGGAGTGTGTGTGTGTGGAGGAGTGTGTGTGTGTGTGTGTGTGGAGGAGTGTGTGTGTGTGTGGAGGAGAGAGTGTGTGTGTGTGTGTGTGTGGAGGAGAGTGTGTATGGAGGAGACTGTGTGTGTGGAGGGAAGTGTGTGTGGAGGAGAGTGTGTGTGTGTGTGTGGAGGAGAGTGTGAGTGGAGGCGTGCGTGTGGAGGAGAGTTGTGTGGATGAGTGTGTGTGTGTGGAGGAGTGTGTGTGTGTGTGGAGGAGTGTGTGTGTGTGTGGAGGAGTGTGTGTGTGTGGAGGAGTGTGTGTGTGTGGAGGCGTGTGTGTGTGTGGAGGCGTGTGTGTGTGTGGAGGCGTGTGTGTGGAGGAGTGTGTGTGTTTGTGGAGGAGTGTGTGTGTTTGTGGAGGAGTGTGTGTTTGTGGAGGAGTGTGTGTGTCTGGAAGAGTGTGTGTATGTGGAAGAGTGTGTGTGTGTGTGGAGGAATGTGTGTATGTGTGTGTGTGGAGGAGAGTGTGTGTGTGTGTGTGTGTGTGGAGGAGAGTGTGTGTGTGTGTGTGTGTGGAGGAGAGTGTGTGTGTATGGAGGAGTGTGTGTGTGTGGAGGAGAGTGTGTATGTGTGGAGGAGAGTGTGTGTGTGGAGGAGAAGAGTGTGTGTGTATGGAGGAGTGTGTGTGTGTGTGTGTGGAGGAGAGTGTGTGTGTGGAGGAGAGTGTGTGTGTGGAGGAGAGTGTGTATGTGGAGGAGAGTGTGTGTGTGGGTGGAGGACTGTGTGTGTGTGTGTGTGTGTGGAGGAGTGTGTGTGTGTGGAGGAGAGTGTGTGTGTGGAGGAGAGTGTGTTTGTGTGTGTGGAGGAGACTGTGTGTGTGTGTATGGAGTGTGTGTGGAGTGTGTGTGTGGAGGAGAGTGTGTGTGTGTGTGTGTGGAGGAGAGTGTGTTTGTGTGGAAGAGTTTGTGTTTGTGTGGAGGAGTGTGTGTGTGCAGGAGTGTGTGTGTGTGTGTGTGGAGGAGAGTGTGTGTGTGTGTGCGTCGAGGAGAGTGTGTGTGTGTGTGTGCGGGGAGGAGAGTGTTTGTGTGTGTGTGGGGAGGAGAGTGTGTCTGTGTGTGTGGAGGAGAGAATGTGTGTGTGTGGGGAGGAGAGTGTGTGTGTGGAGGAGAGTGTGTGTGTGTGTGGAGGAGAGTGTGTGTGTGTGTGCTGTGAGGAGAGTGTGTGTGGAGGCGTGTGTGTGGAGGAGAGTGTGTGTGTGTGTGGATGAGTGTGTGTGTGGAGGAGTGAGTGTGTGTGTGTGTGGAGGAGTGTGTGTGTGTGGAGGAGTGTGTGTGTGGAGGAGTGTGTGTGTGTGGAGGAGAGTGTGTGTGTGGAGGAGAGTGTGTTTGTGTGTGTGGAGGAGAGTGTGTGTGTGGAGGAGTGTGTGTTTGTAGAGCAGAGTTTGGAGGAGAATGTGTGTGTGTGTGCGTGTGGAGGAGAGTGTGTGTGTGTGTGTGTGGAGGAATGTGTGTGTGGAGGAGTGTGTGTGTGTGTGTGGAGGAGTGTGTGTGTGTGTTTGTCTGGAGGAGTGTGTGTGTCTGTGTGTCTGGAGGAGTGTGTGTGTGTGTGTGGAGGAGTGAGTGTGTGTGTGTCTGGAGGAGTGTGTGTGTGTGTGTGTGTGTGGAGGAGTGTGTGTGTGTGGAGGTGTGTGTGTGTGTGTCTGGAAGAGTGTGTGTGTATGTGGAAGAGTGTGTGTGTATGTGGAACAGTGTGTGTGTGTGTGTGTGTCTGTGTGTCTGTGTGTGTGTGGAGGAATGTGTGTGTGTGTGTGTGTGTGTGTGTGTGTGGAGGAGAGTGTGTGTGTGTGTGTGTGTGTGGAGGAGGGTGTGTGTGTGTGTGTGTGTGTGGAGGAGGGTGTGTGTGTGGAGGAGGGTTTGTGTGTGTGTGTGGAGGAGGGTGTTTGTGTGTGTGTGGAGGAGTGTGTGTGTGTGTGTGTGTGTGTGGAGGAGTGTGTGTGTGTGTGTGTCTGTGGAGGAGTGTGTGTGTGTGTGTGGAGCAGTGTGTGTGTGTGGAGGAGTGTGTGTGTGTGTGGAGGTGTATGTGTGTGTGGAGGAGTGTGTGTGTGTAGAGCAGAGTTTGGAGGAGAATGTGTGTGTGTGTGCGCGTGTGGAGGAGAGTGTGTGTGTGTGTGGAGGAGTGTGTGTGTGTGTGTGGAGGAGTGTGTGTGTGGAGGAGTGTGTGTGTGTGGAGGAGAGTGTGTGTGTGGAGGAGAGTGTGTTTGTGTGTGTGGAGGAGAGTGTGTGTGTGTGTATGGAGTGTGTGTGTGGAGGAGAGTGTGTTTGTGTGGAGGAGTGTGTGTGTGTGTGTGGAGGAGTGTGTGTGTGTGTGTGTGGAGGAGAGTGTGTGTGTGGAGAGTGTGTGTGTGTGTGTGGAGGAGAGTGTGTGTGTGTGTGCGTGGAGGAGAGTGTGTGTGTGTCTGTGCGGGGAGGAGAGTGTGTGTATGTATGTGTGTGGGGAGGAGAGTGTGTCTGTGTGAGTGGAGGAGAGAGTGTGTGTGTGTGTGTGTGTGGGGAGGAGAGTGGTGTGTGTGGGGAGGAGAGAGTGTGTGTGTGGAGGAGAGTCTGTGTGTGTGTGTGTTTGTGGAGGAGAGTGTGTGTGGAGGAGAGTGTGTGTGTGGAGGAGTGTGTGTGTGTGGAGGAGTGTGTGTGTGTGTGGAGGAGTGTGTGTGTGTGTGGAGGAGTGTGTGTGTGTGTGGAGGAGTGTGTGTGTGTGTGGAGGAGTGTGTGTGTGTGTGTGGAGGAGTGTGTGTTTGTGTGTGCAGGGGTGTGTGTGTGTGTGGAGGAGTGTGTGTGTGTGGAGTAGAGTGTGTATTTGTGTGTGGAGGAGAGTGTTTGTGCGTGTGGAGCAGAGCGTGTGCGTGTGGAGGAGAGCGTGTGCGTGTGGAGGAGAGTTTGTCTGTGTGTGGAGGAGAGTTTGTCTGTGTGTGGAGGAGTGTGTGTGTGTGTGGAGGAGTGTGTGTGTGTGTGGAGGAGAGTGTGTGTGTGTGTGTGCGTGGAGGAGAGTGTGTGTGTGTCTGTGCGGGGAGGAGAGTGTGTGTATGTATGTGTGTGGGGAGGAGAGTGCGTCTGTGTGAGTGGAGGAGAGAGTGTGTGTGTGTGTGTGTGGGGAGGAGAGTGGTGTGTGTGGGGAGGAGAGAGTGTGTGTGTGGAGGAGAGTGTGTGTGTGTGTGTTTGTGGAGGAGAGTGTGTGTGTGTGGAGGAAAGTGTGTGTGTGTGGAGGAGTGCGTGTGTGTGTGTGGAGGAGTGTGTGTGTGGAGGAGTGTGTGTGTGTGTGTGTGTGTGGAGGAGTGTGTGTGTGTGTATGTGTGTGTGGAGGAGTGTGTGTGTGTGTTTGGAGGAGTGTGTGTGTGTGTTTGGAGGAGTGTGTGTGTGTGTGTGGAGGAGTGTGTGTTTGTAGAGCAGAGTTTGGAGGAGAATGTGTGTGTGTGTGCGTGTGGAGGAGAGTGTGTGTGTGTGTGTGTGTGGAGGAATGTGTGTGTGGAGGAGTGTGTGTGTGTGTGTGGAGGAGTGTGTGTGTGTGTGTGTGTCTGGAGGAGTGTGTGTGTCTGTGTGTCTGGAGGAGTGTGTGTGTGTGTGTGGAGGAGTGAGTGTGTGTGTGTCTGGAGGAGTGTGTGTGTGTGTCTGGAGGAGGATGTGTGTGTGTGTGTGTGGAGGAGTGTGTGTGTGTGGAGGTGTGTGTGTGTGTGTCTGGAAGAGTGTGTGTGTATGTGGAAGAGTGTGTGTGTATGTGGAACAGTGTGTGTGTGTGTGTGTGTGTCTGTGTGTGTGTGGAGGAATGTGTGTGTGTGTGTGTGTGGAGGAGAGTGTGTGTGTGTGTGTGTGGAGGAGGGTGTGTGTGTGTGTGTGTGGAGGAGGGTTTGTGTGTGTGTGTGGAGGAGGGTGTTTGTGTGTGTGTGGAGGAGTGTGTGTGTGTGTGTGTGTGTGTGTGTGGAGGAGTGTGTGTGTGTGTGTGTCTGTGGAGGAGTGTGTGTGGAGCAGTGTGTGTGTGTGGAGGAGTGTGTGTGTGTGTGGAGGTGTATGTGTGTGTGGAGGAGTGTGTGTGTGTAGAGCAGAGTTTGGAGGAGAATGTGTGTGTGTGTGCGCGTGTGGAGGAGAGTGTGTGTGTGTGTGGAGGAGTGTGTGTGTGTGTCTGGAGGAGTGTGTGTGTGTGTGGAGGAGTGTGTGTGTGTGGAGGAGTGTGTGTGTGTGGAGGAGTGTGTGTGTGTGTGTGGACGAGAGTGTGTGTGTGTGTGTGGAGGAGAGTGTGTGTGTGTGTATGGAGTTTGTGTGTGGAGTGTGTGTGTGTGTGTGGAGGAGAGAGTGTGTGTGTGTGTGTGGAGGAGAGTGTGTTTGTGTGGAGGAGAGTGTGTGTATGTGGAGGAATGTGTGTGTATGTGGAGGAGAGTGTGTGTGTGGAGGAGAAGAGTGTGTGTGTATGGAGGAGTGTGTGTGTGTGTGTGTGGAGGAGTGTGTGTGTGTGTGGAGGAGAGAGTGTGTGTGTGTGTGTGTGTGTGGAGGAGAGTGTGTGTGTGGAGGGAAGTGTGTGAGGAGGAGAGTGTGTGTGTGTGTGTGGAGGAGAGTGTGAGTGGAGGCGTGCATGTGGAGGAGAGTTGTGTGGATGAGTGTGTGTGTGTGGAGGAGTGTGTGTGTGTGTGGAGGAGTGTGTGTGTGTGTGGAGGAGTGTGTGTGTGTGTGGAGGAGTGTGTGTGTGTGGAGGAGTGTGTGTGTGTGTGTGTGGAGGAGTGTGTGTGTTTGTGGAGGAGTGTGTGTGTTTGTGGAGGAGTGTGTGTTTGTGGAGGAGTGTGTGTGTCTGGAAGAGTGTGTGTATGTGGAAGAGTGTGTGTGTGTGTGGAGGAATGTGTGTATGTGTGTGTGTGGAGGAGAGTGTGTGTGTGTGTGTGTGTGTGGAGGAGTGTGTGTGTGTGTGTGTGTGTGTGTGGAGGAGAGTGTGTGTGTATGGAGGAGTGTGTGTGTGTGTGGAGGAGAGTGTGTGTGTGTGGAGGAGAGTGTGTGTGTGGAGGAGAAGAGTGTGTGTGTATGGAGGAGTGTGTGTGTGTGTGTGTGGAGGAGTGTGTGTGTGTGTGTGTGTGTGTGTGGAGGAGTGTGTGTGTGGAGGAGAGTGTGTGTGTGGAGGAGAGTGTGTATGTGGAGGAGAGTGTGTGTGTGGGTGGAGGACTGTGTGTGTGTGTGTGTGTGTGGAGGAGTGTGTGTGTGTGGAGGAGAGTGTGTGTGGAGGAGAGTGTGTGTGTGGAGGAGAGTGTGTTTGTGTGTGTGGAGGAGACTGTGTGTGTGTATGGAGTGTGTGTGGAGTGTGTGTGTGGAGGAGAGAGTGTGTGTGTGTGTGTGGAGGAGGGTGTTTGTGTGTGTGTGGAGGAGTGTGTGTGTGTGTGTGTGTGTGTGGAGGAGTGTGTGTGTGTGTGTGTCTGTGGAGGAGTGTGTGTGTGTGTGTGGAGGAGTGTGTGTGTGTGTGGAGGTGTATGTGTGTGTGGAGGTGTGTGTGTGTAGAGCAGAGTTTGGAGGAGAATGTGTGTGTGTGTGCGCGTGTGGAGGAGAGTGTGTGTGTGTGTGGAGGAGTGTGTGTGTGTGTGTGGAGGAGTGTGTGTGTGTGTGTGGAGGAGTGTGTGTGTGGAGGAGTGTGTGTGTGTGGAGGAGAGTGTGTGTGTGGAGGAGAGTGTGTTTGTGTGTGTGGAGGAGAGTGTGTGTGTGTGTATGGAGTGTGTGTGTGGAGGAGAGTGTGTTTGTGTGGAGGAGTGTGTGTGTGTGTGTGGAGGAGTGTGTGTGTGTGTGTGGAGGAGAGTGTGTGGAGGAGAGTGTGTGTGTGTGTGTGGAGGAGAGTGTGTGTGTGTGTGCGTGGAGGAGAGTGTGTGTGTGTCTGTGCGGGGAGGAGAGTGTGTGTATGTATGTGTGTGGGGAGGAGAGTGTGTCTGTGTGAGTGGAGGAGAGAGTGTGTGTGTGTGTGGGGAGGAGAGTGGTGTGTGTGGGGAGGAGAGAGTGTGTGTGTGGAGGAGAGTCTGTGTGTGTGTGTGTTTGTGGAGGAGAGTGTGTGTGGAGGAGAGTGTGTGTGTGTGGAGGAGTGTGTGTGTGTGTGGAGGAGTGTGTGTGTGTGTGGAGGAGTGTGAGTGTGTGTGTGTGTGTGGAGGAGTGTGTGTTTGTGTGTGCAGGGGTGTGTGTGTGTGTGGAGGAGTGTGTGTGTGTGGAGTAGAGTGTGTATTTGTGTGTGGAGGAGAGTGTTTGTGCGTGTGGAGCAGAGCGTGTGCGTGTGGAGGAGAGCGTGTGCGTGTGGAGGAGAGTTTGTCTGTGTGTGGAGGAGAGTTTGTCTGTGTGTGGAGGAGTGTGTGTGTGTGTGGAGGAGTGTGTGTGTGTGTGGAGGAGAGTGTGTGTGTGTGTGCGTGGAGGAGAGTGTGTGTGTGTCTGTGCGGGGAGGAGAGTGTGTGTATGTATGTGTGTGGGGAGGAGAGTGTGTCTGTGTGAGTGGAGGAGAGAGTGTGTGTGTGTGTGTGTGGGGAGGAGAGTGGTGTGTGTGGGGAGGAGAGAGTGTGTGTGTGGAGGAGAGTGTGTGTGTGTGTGTTTGTGGAGGAGAGTGTGTGTGGAGGAGAGTGTGTGTGTGTGTGGAGGAAAGTGTGTGTGTGTGGAGGAGTGCGTGTGTGTGTGTGGAGGAGTGTGTGTGTGTGTGTGTGTGTGTGTGTGTGGAGGAGTGTGTGTGTGGAGGAGTGTGTGTGTGTGAGTGTGTGTGGAGGAGTGTGTGTGTGTGTATGTGTGTGTGGAGGAGTGTGTGTGTGTGTTTGGAGGAGTGTGTGTGTGTGTGTGGAGCAGTGTGTGTTTGTAGAGCAGAGTTTGGAGGAGAATGTGTGTGTGTGTGCGTGTGGAGGAGAGTGTGTGTGTGTGTGTGTGGAGGAATGTGTGTGTGGAGGAGTGTGTGTGTGTGTGTGGAGCAGTGTGTGTGTGTGTGTGTCTGGAGGAGTGTGTGTGTCTGTGTGTCTGGAGGAGTGTGTGTGTGTGTGTGGAGGAGTGAGTGTGTGTGTGTCTGGAGGAGTGTGTGTGTGTGTCTGGAGGAGGATGTGTGTGTGTGTGTGTGGAGGAGTGTGTGTGTGTGGAGGAGTGTGTGTGTGTGGAGGTGTGTGTGTGTGTGTCTGGAAGAGTGTGTGTGTATGTGGAAGAGTGTGTGTGTATGTGGAACAGTGTGTGTGTGTGTGTGTGTGTGTGTGTCTGTGTGTGTGTGGAGGAATGTGTGTGTGTGTGTGTGTGTGTGTGTGTGGAGGAGAGTGTGTGTGTGTGTGTGTGTGGAGGAGGGTGTGTGTGTGTGTGTGTGGAGGAGGGTGTGTGTGTGGAGGAGGGTTTGTGTGTGTGTGTGGAGGAGGGTGTTTGTGTGTGTGTGGAGGAGGGTGTTTGTGTGTGTGTGGAGGAGTGTGTGTGTGTGTGTGTGTGTGTGGAGGAGTGTGTGTGTGTGTGTGTCTGTGGAGGAGTGTGTGTGTGTGTGTGGAGCAGTGTGTGTGTGTGGAGGAGTGTGTGTGTGTGTGGAGGTGTATGTGTGTGTGGAGGAGTGTGTGTGTGTAGAGCAGAGTTTGGAGGAGAATGTGTGTGTGTGTGCGCGTGTGGAGGAGAGTGTGTGTGTGTGTGGAGGAGTGTGTGTGTGTGTCTGGAGGAGTGTGTGTGTGTGTGGAGGAGTGTGTGTGTGTGGAGGAGTGTGTGTGTGTGGAGGAGTGTGTGTGTGTGTGTGGACGAGAGTGTGTGTGTGTGTGTGTGGAGGAGAGTGTGTGTGTGTGTGTATGGAGTTTGTGTGTGGAGTGTGTGTGTGTGTGTGGAGGAGAGAGTGTGTGTGTGTGTGTGGAGGAGAGTGTGTTTGTGTGGAGGAGAGTGTGTGTATGTGGAGGAATGTGTGTGTATGTGGAGGAGAGTGTGTGTGTGGAGGAGAAGAGTGTGTGTGTATGGAGGAGTGTGTGTGTGTGTGTGTGGAGGAGTGTGTGTGTGTGTGGAGGAGAGAGTGTGTGTGTGTGTGTGTGTGTGGAGGAGAGTGTGTATGGAGGAGACTGTGTGTGTGGAGGGAAGTGTGTGAGGAGGAGAGTGTGTGTGTGTGTGTGGAGGAGAGTGTGAGTGGAGGCGTGCGTGTGGAGGAGAGTTGTGTGGATGAGTGTGTGTGTGTGGAGGAGTGTGTGTGTGTGTGGAGGAGTGTGTGTGTGTGTGGAGGAGTGTGTGTGTGTGGAGGAGTGTGTGTGTGTGGAGGAGTGTGTGTGTGTGTGTGTGGAGGAGTGTGTGTGTTTGTGGAGGAGTGTGTGTGTTTGTGGAGGAGTGTGTGTTTGTGGAGGAGTGTGTGTGTCTGGAAGAGTGTGTGTATGTGGAAGAGTGTGTGTGTGTGTGGAGGAATGTGTGTATGTGTGTGTGTGGAGGAGTGTGTGTGTGTGTGTGTGTGGAGGAGTGTGTGTGTGTGTGTGTGTGTGGAGGAGAGTGTGTGTGTATGGAGGAGTGTGTGTGTGTGTGGAGGAGAGTGTGTGTGTGTGGAGGAGAGTGTGTGTGTGTGGAGGAGAGTGTGTGTGTGGAGGAGAAGAGTGTGTGTGTATGGAGGAGTGTGTGTGTGTGTGTGTGGAGGAGTGTGTGTGTGTGTGTGTGTGTGGAGGAGTGTGTTTGTGGAGGAGAGTGTGTGTGTGGAGGAGAGTGTGTATGTGGAGGAGAGTGTGTGTGTGGGTGGAGGACTGTGTGTGTGTGTGTGTGTGGAGGAGTGTGTGTGTGTGGAGGAGAGTGTGTGTGGAGGAGAGTGTGTGTGTGGAGGAGAGTGTGTTTGTGTGTGTGGAGGAGACTGTGTGTGTGTGTATGGAGTGTGTGTGGAGTGTGTGTGTGGAGGAGAGTGTGTGTGTGTGTGTGGAGGAGAGTGTGTTTGTGTGGAAGAGTTTGTGTTTGTGTGGAGGAGTGTGTGTGTGGAGGAGTGTGTGTGTGTGTGTGTGTGTGCGTCGAGGAGAGTGTGTGTGTGTGTGCGGGGAGGAGAGTGTTTGTGTGTGTGTGGGGAGGAGAGTGTGTCTGTGTGTGTGGAGGAGAGAGTGTGTGTGTGTGGGGAGGAGAGTGTGTGTGGGGAGGAGAGTGTGTGTGTGTGTGTGGAGGAGAGTGTGTGTGGAGGAAAGTGTGTGTGGAGGAGAGTGTGTGTGTGTGCGTGGAGGAGAGTGTGTGTGGAGGCGTGTGTGTGGAGGAGAGTGTGTGTGTGTGTGGATGAGTGTGTGTGTGGAGGAGTGAGTGTGTGTGTGTGTGGTGTGTGTGTGTGTGGAGGAGTGAGTGTGTGTGTGTGGAGGAGTGTGTGTGTGGAGGAGTGTGTGTGTGTGGAGGAGAGTGTGTGTGTGGAGGAGAGTGTGTTTGTGTGTGTGGAGGAGAGTGTGTGTGTGTGTATGGAGTGTGTGTGTGGAGGAGAGTGTGTTTGTGTGGAGGAGTGTGTGTGTGTGTGTGGAGGAGTGTGTGTGTGTGTGTGGAGGAGAGTGTGTGTGTGTGGAGGAGAGTGTGTGTGTGTGTGTGGAGGAGAGTGTGTGTGTGTGTGTGCGTGGAGGAGAGTCTGTGTGTGTCTGTGCGGGGAGGAGAGTGTGTGTATGTATGTGTGTGGGGAGGAGAGTGTGTCTGTGTGAGTGGAGGAGAGAGTGTGTGTGTGTGTCTGTGGGGAGGAGAGTGGTGTGTGTGGGGAGGAGAGAGTGTGTGTGTGGAGGAGAGTGTGTGTGTGTGTGTGTTTGTGGAGGAGAGTGTGTGTGGAGGAGAGTGTGTGTGTGTGTGGAGGAAAGTGTGTGTGGAGGAGAGTGTGAGAGGAGGCGTGTGTGTGGAGGAGAGTGTGTGTGGAGGTGTGTGTGGAGGAGTGCGTGTGTGTGTGTGGAGGAGTGTGTGTGTGTGTGTGTGTGTGGAGGAGTGTGTGTGTGGAGGAGTGTGTGTGTGTGTGAGAGTGTGTGTGGAGGAGTGTGTGTGTGTGTGTGTGTGGAGGAGTGTGTGTGTGTGTGTGGAGGAGTGTGTGTGTGTGTGTGTGTGGAGGAGTGTGTGTGTGTGTATGTGTGTGTAGAGGAGTGTGTGTGTGTGTTTGGAGGAGTGTGTGTGTGTGTGTGGAGGAGTGTGTGTTTGTAGAGCAGAGTTTGGAGGAGAATGTGTGTGTGTGTGCGTGTGGTGGAGAGTGTGTGTGTGTGTGTGTGGAGGAATGTGTGTGTGGAGGAGTGTGTGTGTGTGTGTGGAGGAGTGTGTGTGTGTGTGTGTCTGTGTGTCTGGAGGAGTGTGTGTGTGTGTGTGTGGAGGAGTGAGTGTGTGTGTGTCTGGAGGAGTGTGTGTGTGTGTGTGTGTCTGGAGGAGGATGTGTGTGTGTGTGTGTGGAGGAGTGTGTGTGTGTGGAGGAGTGTGTGTGTGTGGAGGTGTGTGTGTGTGTGTCTGGAAGAGTGTGTGTGTATGTGGAAGAGTGTGTGTGTATGTGGAACAGTGTGTGTGTGTGTGTGTGTGTGTGTGTCTGTGTGTGTGTGGAGGAATGTGTGTGTGTGTGTGTGTGGAGGAGAGTGTGTGTGTGTGTGTGTGGAGGAGGGTGTGTGTGTGTGGAGGAGGGTGTTTGTGTGTGTGTGGAGGAGTGTGTGTGTGTGTGTGGAGGAGTGTGTGTGTGTGTGTGGAGGAGTGTGTGTGTGTGTGTGTCTGTGGAGGAGTGTGTGTGTGTGTGTGGAGCAGTGTGTGTGTGTGTGGAGGTGTATGTGTGTGTGGAGGAGTGTGTGTGTGTAGAGCAGAGTTTGGAGGAGAATGTGTGTGTGTGTGTGCGCGTGTGGAGGAGAGTGTGTGTGTGTGTGGAGGAGTGTGTGTGTGTGTCTGGAGGAGTGTGTGTGTGTGTGGAGGAGTGTGTGTGTGTGGAGGAGTGTGTGTGTGTGGAGGAGTGTGTGTGTGTGGACGAGAGTGTGTGTGTGTGTGTGTGGAGGAGAGTGTGTGTGTGTGTATGGAGTTTGTGTGTGGAGTGTGTGTGTGTGTGTGTGGAGGAGAGAGTGTGTGTGTGTGTGTATGGAGGAGTGTGTATGTGTGGAGAAGTGTGTGTGTGTGTGTGGAGGAGAGAGTGTGTGTGTGTGTGTGTGTGGAGGAGAGAGTGTATGGAGGAGACTGTGTGTGTGGAGGGAAGTGTGTGTGGAGGAGAGTGTGTGTGTGTGTGTGTGGAGGAGAGTGTGAGTGGAGGCGTGCGTGTGGAGGAGAGTTGTGTGGATGAGTGTGTGTGTGTGGAGGAGTGTGTGTGTGTGTGGAGGAGTGTGTGTGTGTGTGTGGAGGAGTGTGTGTCGGTGGAGGAGTGTGTGTCGGTGGAGGAGTGTGTGTGTGTGGAGGAGTGTGTGTGTGTGTGTGTGGAGGAGTGTGTGTGTTTGTGGAGGAGTGTGTGTGTTTGTGGAGGAGTGTGTGTTTGTGGAGGAGTGTGTGTGTCTGGAAGAGTGTGTGTATGTGGAAGAGTGTGTGTGTGTGTGGAGGAATGTGTGTATGTGTGTGTGTGGAGGAGAGTGTGTGTGTGTGTGTGGAGGAGTGTGTGTGTGTGTGTGTGTGTGTGGAGGAGAGTGTGTGTGTATGGAGGAGTGTGTGTGTGTGTGGAGGAGAGTGTGTGTGTGTGGAGGAGAGTGTGTGTGTGGAGGAGAAGAGTGTGTGTGTATGGAGGAGTGTGTGTGTGTGTGTGTGTGGAGGAGTGTGTGTGTGTGTGTGTGTTTGTGGAGGAGAGTGTGTGTGTGGAGGAGAGTGTGTATGTGGAGGAGAGTGTGTGTGTGTGTGGAGGAGTGTGTGTGTATGTGGAGGAATGTGTATGTATGTGGAGGAGAGTGTGTGTGTGGAGGAGAAGAGTGTGTGTGCATGGAGGAGTGTGTGTGTGTGTGGAGGAGTGTGTGTGTGTGTGTGTGTGGAGGAGTGTGAGTGTGTGTGGAGGAGAGAGTGTGTGTGTGTGTGTGTGTGGAGGAGAGTGTGTATGGAGGAGACTGTGTGTGTGGAGGGAAGTGTGTGTGGAGGAGAGTGTGTGTGTGTGTGTGGAGGAGAGTGTGAGTGGAGGCGTGCGTGTGGAGGAGAGTTGTGTGGATGAGTGTGTGTGTGTGGAGGAGTGTGTGTGTGTGGAGGCGTGTGTGTGTGTGGAGGAGTGTGTGTGTGTGTGTGTGGAGGAGTGTGTGTGTTTGTGGAGGAGTGTGTGTGTTTGTGGAGGAGTGTGTGTTTGTGGAGGAGTGTGTGTGTCTGGAAGAGTGTGTGTATGTGGAAGAGTGTGTGTGTGTGTGGAGGAATGTGTGTATGTGTGTGTGTGGAGGAGAGTGTGTGTGTGTGTGTGTGGAGGAGAGTGTGTGTGTGTGTGTGTGTGTGTGTGTGGAGGAGAGTGTGTGTGTATGGAGGAGTGTGTGTGTGTGTGGAGGAGAGTGTGTGTGTGTGGAGGAGAGTGTGTGTGTGGAGGAGAAGAGTGTGTGTGTATGGAGGAGTGTGTGTGTGTGTGTGTGGAGGAGTGTGTGTGTGTGTGTGTGTGTGTGTGTGGAGGAGTGTGTTTGTGGAGGAGAGTGTGTGTGTGGAGGAGAGTGTGTATGTGGAGGAGAGTGTGTGTGTGGGTGGAGGACTGTGTGTGTGTGTGTGTGTGTGTGTGTGTGGAGGAGTGTGTGTGTGTGGAGGAGTGTGTGTGTGGAGGAGAGTGTGTGTGTGGAGGAGAGTGTGTGTGGAGGAGAGTGTGTTTGTGTGTGTGGAGGAGACTATGTGTGTGTGTATGGAGTGTGTGTGGAGTGTGTGTGTGGAGGAGAGTGTGTGTGTGTGTGTGGAGGAGAGTGTGTTTGTGTGGAAGAGTTTGTGTTTGTGTGGAGGAGTGTGTGTGTGCAGGAGTGTGTGTGTGTGTGTGTGGAGGAGAGTGTGTGTGTGTGTGCGTCGAGGAGAGTGTGTGTGTGTGTGTGCGGGGAGGAGAGTGTTTGTGTGTGTGTGGGGAGGAGAGTGTGTCTGTGTGTGTGGAGGAGAGAGTGTGTGTGTGTGGGGAGGAGAGTGTGTGTGTGGAGGAGAGTGTGTGTGTGTGTGGAGGAGAGTGTGTGTGTGTGTGTGTGGAGGAAAGTGTGTGTGGAGGAGAGTGTGTGTGTGTGTGCGTGGAGGAGAGTGTGTGTGGAGGCGTGTGTGTGGAGGAGAGTGTGTGTGTGTGTGGATGAGTGTGTGTGTGGAGGAGTGAGTGTGTGTGTGTGTGGAGGAGTGTGTGTGTGGAGGAGTGAGTGTGTGTGTGTGGAGGAGTGTGTGTGTGGAGGAGTGTGTGTGTGTGGAGGAGAGTGTGTGTGTGGAGGAGAGTGTGTTTGTGTGTGTGGAGGAGAGTGTGTGTGTGTGTATGGAGTGTGTGTGTGGAGGAGAGTGTGTTTGTGTGGAGGAGTGTGTGTGTGTGTGTGGAGGAGAGTGTGTGGAGGAGAGTGTGTGTGTGTGTGTGGAGGAGAGTGTGTGTGTGTGTGTGCGTGGAGGAGAGTGTGTGTGTGTCTGTGCGGGGAGGAGAGTGTGTGTATGTATGTGTGTGGGGAGGAGAGTGTGTCTGTGTGAGTGGAGGAGAGAGTGTGTGTGTGTGGGGAGGAGAGTGGTGTGTGTGGCGAGGAGAGAGTGTGTGTGTGGAGGAGAGTCTGTGTGTGTGTGTGTTTGTGGAGGAGAGTGTGTGTGGAGGAGAGTGTGTGTGTGTGGAGGAGAGTGTGTGTGTGTGGAGGAGTGTGTGTGTGTGTGTGTGTGGAGGAGTGTGTGTGTGTGTGGAGGAGTGTGTGTGTGTGTGTGTGGAGGAGTGTGTGTGTGTGTGTGGAGGAGTGTGTGTTTGTGTGTGCAGGGGTGTGTGTGTGTGTGGAGGAGTGTGTGTGTGTGGAGTAGAGTGTGTATTTGTGTGTGGAGGAGAGTGTTTGTGCGTGTGGAGCAGAGCGTGTGCGTGTGGAGGAGAGCGTGTGCGTGTGGAGGAGAGTTTGTCTGTGTGTGGAGGAGAGTTTGTCTGTGTGTGGAGGAGTGTGTGTGTGTGTGGAGGAGTGTGTGTGTGTGTGGAGGAGAGTGTGTGTGTGTGTGTGCGTGGAGGAGAGTGTGTGTGTGTCTGTGCGGGGAGGAGAGTGTGTGTATGTATGTGTGTGGGGAGGAGAGTGTGTCTGTGTGAGTGGAGGAGAGAGTGTGTGTGTGTGTGTGTGGGGAGGAGAGTGGTGTGTGTGGGGAGGAGAGTGTGTGTGTGTGTGTGTTTGTGGAGGAGAGTGTGTGTGGAGGAGAGTGTGTGTGTGTGTGGAGGAAAGTGTGTGTGGAGGAGAGTGTGAGTGGAGGCGTGTGTGTGGAGGAGTGTGTGTGTGTGGATGAGTGTGTGTGTGTGGAGGAGTGCGAGTGTGTGTGTGGAGGAGTGTGTGTGTGTGTGTGTGTGTGTGTGGAGGAGTGTGTGTGTGGAGGAGTGTGTGTGTGTGTGTGTGAGTGTGTGTGGAGGAGTGTGTGTGTGTGTGTGTGGAGGAGTGTGTGTGTGTGTATGTGTGTGTGGAGGAGTGTGTGTGTGTGTTTGGAGGAGTGTGTGTGTGTGTGTGGAGGAGTGTGTGTTTGTAGAGCAGAGTTTGGAGGAGAATGTGTGTGTGTGTGCGTGTGGAGGAGAGTGTGTGTGTGTGTGTGGAGGAATGTGTGTGTGGAGGAGTGTGTGTGTGTGTGTGGAGGAGTGTGTGTGTGTGTGTCTGGAGGAGTGTGTGTGTCTGTGTGTCTGGAGGAGTGTGTGTGTGTGTGTGTGTGTGGAGGAGTGAGTGTGTGTGTGTCTGGAGGAGTGTGTGTGTGTGTGTGTCTGGAGGAGGATGTGTGTGTGTGTGTGTGGAGGAGTGTGTGTGTGTGGAGGTGTGTGTGTGTGTGTCTGGAAGAGTGTGTGTGTATGTGGAACAGTGTGTGTGTGTGTGTGTGTGTGTCTGTGTGTGTGTGGAGGAATGTGTGTGTGTGTGTGTGTGTGTGTGTGGAGGAGAGTGTGTGTGTGTGTGTGTGGAGGAGGGTGTGTGTGTGTGTGTGTGGAGGAGGGTGTGTATGTGGAGGAGGGTTTGTGTGTGTGTGTGGAGGAGTATGTGTGTGTGTGTGTGTGTGTGGAGGAGTGTGTGTGTGTGTGTGTCTGTGGAGGAGTGTGTGTGTGTGTGTGGAGCAGTGTGTGTGTGTGGAGGAGTGTGTGTGTGTGTGGAGGTGTATGTGTGTGTGGAGGAGTGTGTGTGTGTAGAGCAGAGTTTGGAGGAGAATGTGTGTGTGTGTGCGCGTGTGGAGGAGAGTGTGTGTGTGTGTGGAGGAGAGTGTGTGTGTGTGTGGAGGAGTGTGTGTGTGTGTCTGGAGGAGTGTGTGTGTGTGTGGAGGAGTGTGTGTGTGTGGAGGAGTGTGTGTGTGTGGACGAGAGTGTGTGTGTGTGTGGAGGAGAGAGTGTGTGTGTGTGGGGAGGAGAGTGTGTGTGTGGAGGAGAGTGTGTGTGTGTGTGGAGGAGAGTGTGTGTGTGTGTGTGTGGAGGAAAGTGTGTGTGGAGGAGAGTGTGTGTGTGTGTGCGTGGAGGAGAGTGTGTGTGGAGGCGTGTGTGTGGAGGAGAGTGTGTGTGTGTGTGGATGAGTGTGTGTGTGGAGGAGTGAGTGTGTGTGTGTGTGGAGGAGTGTGTGTGTGGAGGAGTGAGTGTGTGTGTGTGGAGGAGTGTGTGTGTGGAGGAGTGTGTGTGTGTGGAGGAGAGTGTGTGTGTGGAGGAGAGTGTGTTTGTGTGTGTGGAGGAGAGTGTGTGTGTGTGTATGGAGTGTGTGTGTGGAGGAGAGTGTGTTTGTGTGGAGGAGTGTGTGTGTGTGTGTGGAGGAGAGTGTGTGGAGGAGAGTGTGTGTGTGTGTGTGGAGGAGAGTGTGTGTGTGTGTGTGCGTGGAGGAGAGTGTGTGTGTGTCTGTGCGGGGAGGAGAGTGTGTGTATGTATGTGTGTGGGGAGGAGAGTGTGTCTGTGTGAGTGGAGGAGAGAGTGTGTGTGTGTGGGGAGGAGAGTGGTGTGTGTGGCGAGGAGAGAGTGTGTGTGTGGAGGAGAGTCTGTGTGTGTGTGTGTTTGTGGAGGAGAGTGTGTGTGGAGGAGAGTGTGTGTGTGTGGAGGAGAGTGTGTGTGTGTGGAGGAGTGTGTGTGTGTGTGTGTGTGGAGGAGTGTGTGTGTGTGTGGAGGAGTGTGTGTGTGTGTGTGTGGAGGAGTGTGTGTGTGTGTGTGGAGGAGTGTGTGTTTGTGTGTGCAGGGGTGTGTGTGTGTGTGGAGGAGTGTGTGTGTGTGGAGTAGAGTGTGTATTTGTGTGTGGAGGAGAGTGTTTGTGCGTGTGGAGCAGAGCGTGTGCGTGTGGAGGAGAGCGTGTGCGTGTGGAGGAGAGTTTGTCTGTGTGTGGAGGAGAGTTTGTCTGTGTGTGGAGGAGTGTGTGTGTGTGTGGAGGAGTGTGTGTGTGTGTGGAGGAGAGTGTGTGTGTGTGTGTGCGTGGAGGAGAGTGTGTGTGTGTCTGTGCGGGGAGGAGAGTGTGTGTATGTATGTGTGTGGGGAGGAGAGTGTGTCTGTGTGAGTGGAGGAGAGAGTGTGTGTGTGTGTGTGTGGGGAGGAGAGTGGTGTGTGTGGGGAGGAGAGTGTGTGTGTGTGTGTGTTTGTGGAGGAGAGTGTGTGTGGAGGAGAGTGTGTGTGTGTGTGGAGGAAAGTGTGTGTGGAGGAGAGTGTGAGTGGAGGCGTGTGTGTGGAGGAGTGTGTGTGTGTGGATGAGTGTGTGTGTGTGGAGGAGTGCGTGTGTGTGTGCGGAGGAGTGTGTGTGTGTGTGTGTGTGTGTGTGGAGGAGTGTGTGTGTGGAGGAGTGTGTGTGTGTGTGTGTGAGTGTGTGTGGAGGAGTGTGTGTGTGTGTGTGTGGAGGAGTGTGTGTGTGTGTATGTGTGTGTGGAGGAGTGTGTGTGTGTGTTTGGAGGAGTGTGTGTGTGTGTGTGGAGGAGTGTGTGTTTGTAGAGCAGAGTTTGGAGGAGAATGTGTGTGTGTGTGCGTGTGGAGGAGAGTGTGTGTGTGTGTGTGGAGGAATGTGTGTGTGGAGGAGTGTGTGTGTGTGTGTGGAGGAGTGTGTGTGTGTGTGTCTGGAGGAGTGTGTGTGTCTGTGTGTCTGGAGGAGTGTGTGTGTGTGTGTGTGTGTGGAGGAGTGAGTGTGTGTGTGTCTGGAGGAGTGTGTGTGTGTGTGTGTCTGGAGGAGGATGTGTGTGTGTGTGTGTGGAGGAGTGTGTGTGTGTGGAGGTGTGTGTGTGTGTGTCTGGAAGAGTGTGTGTGTATGTGGAACAGTGTGTGTGTGTGTGTGTGTGTCTGTGTGTGTGTGGAGGAATGTGTGTGTGTGTGTGTGTGTGTGTGTGGAGGAGAGTGTGTGTGTGTGTGTGTGGAGGAGGGTGTGTGTGTGTGTGTGTGGAGGAGGGTGTGTATGTGGAGGAGGGTTTGTGTGTGTGTGTGGAGGAGGGTGTTTGTGTGTGTGTGGAGGAGTATGTGTGTGTGTGTGTGTGTGTGTGTGTGTGGAGGAGTGTGTGTGTGTGTGTGTCTGTGGAGGAGTGTGTGTGTGTGGAGGAGTGTGTGTGTGTGTGGAGGTGTATGTGTGTGTGGAGGAGTGTGTGTGTGTAGAGCAGAGTTTGGAGGAGAATGTGTGTGTGTGTGCGCGTGTGGAGGAGAGTGTGTGTGTGTGTGGAGGAGAGTGTGTGTGTGTGTGGAGGAGTGTGTGTGTGTGTCTGGAGGAGTGTGTGTGTGTGTGGAGGAGTGTGTGTGTGTGGAGGAGTGTGTGTGTGTGGACGAGAGTGTGTGTGTGTGTGGAGGAGAGTGTGTGTGTGTGTATGGAGTTTGTGTGTGGAGTGTGTGTGTGTGTGTGGAGGAGAGAGTGTGTGTGTGTGTGTGGAGGAGAGTGTGTTTGTGTGGAGGAGAGTGTGTGTATGTGGAGGAATGTGTGTGTATGTGGAGGAGAGTGTGTGTGTGGAGGAGAAGAGTGTGTGTGTATGGAGGAGTGTGTGTGTGTGTGTGTGTGGAGGAGTGTGTGTGTGTGTGGAGGAGAGAGTGTGTGTGTGTGTGTGTGTGGAGGAGAGTGTGTATGGAGGAGACTGTGTGTGTGGAGGGAAGTGTGTGTGGAGGAGAGTGTGTGTGTGTGTGTGGAGGAGAGTGTGAGTGGAGGCGTGCGTGTGGAGGAGAGTTGTGTGGATGAGTGTGTGTGTGTGGAGGAGTGTGTGTGTGTGTGGAGGAGTGTGTGTGTGTGTGGAGGAGTGTGTGTGTGTGTGTGTGTGTGGAGTGTGTGTGTTTGTGGAGGAGTGTGTGTGTCTGGAAGAGTGTGTGTATGTGGAAGAGTGTGTGTGTGTGTGGAGGAATGTGTGTATGTGTGTGTGTGGAGGAGAGTGTGTGTGTGTGTGTGTGTGTGGAGGAGTGTGTGTGTGTGTGTGGAGGAGTGTGTGTGTGTGTGTGTGGAGGTGAGTGTGTGTGTGTGGAGGAGAGTGTGTGTGTGTGGAGGAGAGTGTGTGTGTGGAGGAGAGGAGTGTGTGTGTATGGAGTAGTGTGTGTGTGTGTGTGTGGAGGAGTGTGTGTGTGTGTGTGTGTGTGGAGGAGTGTGTTTGTGGAGGAGAGTGTGTGTGTGGAGGAGAGTGTGTATGTGGAGGAGAGTGTGTGTGTGGGTGGAGGACTGTGTGTGTGTGTGTGTGTGTGGAGGAGTGTGTGTGTGTGGAGGAGTGTGTGTGTGTGGAGGAGAGTGTGTGTGTGGAGGAGAGTGTGTTTGTGTGTGTGGAGGAGACTGTGTGTGTGTGTATGGAGTGTGTGTGGAGTGTGTGTGTGGAGGAGAGTGTGTGTGTGTGTGTGGAGGAGAGTGTGTTTGTGTGGAAGAGTTTGTGTTTGTGTGGAGGAGTGTGTGTGTGGAGGAGTGTGTGTGTGTGTGTGTGTGAGTGCGTCGAGGAGAGTGTGTGTGTGTGTGCGGGGAGGAGAGTGTTTGTGTGTGTGTGGGGAGGAGAGTGTGTCTGTGTGTGTGGAGGAGAGAGTGTGTGTGTGTGGGGAGGAGAGTGTGTGTGTGGAGGAGAGTGTGTGTGTGTGTGGAGGAGAGTGTGTGTGGAGGAAAGTGTGTGTGGAGGAGAGTGTGTGTGTGTTCGTGGAGGAGAGTGTGTGTGGAGGCGTGTGTGTGGAGGAGAGTGTGTGAGTGTGTGGATGAGTGTGTGTGTGGAGGAGTGAGTGTGTGTGTGTGTGGAGTGTGTGTGTGTGGAGGAGTGAGTGTGTGTGTGTGGAGGAGTGTGTGTGTGGAGGAGTGTGTGTGTGTGGAGGAGTGTGTGTGTGTGGAGGAGAGTGTGTGTGTGGAGGAGAGTGTGTTTGTGTGTGTGGAGGAGAGTGTGTGTGTGTGTATGGAGTGTGTGTGTGGAGGAGAGTGTGTTTGTGTGGAGGAGTGTGTGTGTGTGTGTGGAGGAGTGTGTGTGTGTGTGTGGAGGAGAGTGTGTGTGTGTGTGGAGGAGAGTGTGTGTGTGTGTGGAGGAGAGTGTGTGTGTGTGTGTGGAGGAGAGTGTGTGTGTGTGTGCGTGGAGGAGAGTGTGTGTGTGTCTGTGCGGGGAGGAGAGTGTGTGTATGTATGTGTGTGGGGAGGAGAGTGTGTCTGTGTGAGTGTAGGAGAGAGTGTGTGTGTGTGGGGAGGAGAGTGGTGTGTGTGGGGAGGAGAGAGTGTGTGTGTGGAGGAGAGTGTGTGTGTTTGTGGAGGAGAGTGTGTGTGGAGGAGAGTGTGTGTGTGTGTGGAGGAAAGTGTGTGTGGAGGAGAGTGTGAGTGGAGGCGTGTGTGTGGAGGTGTGTGTGGATGAGTGTGTGTGTGTGGAGTAGTGCGTGTGTGTGTGTGGAGGAGTGTGTGTGTGTGTGTGTGTGTGGAGGAGTGTGTGTGTGGAGGAGTGTGTGTGTGTGTGTGAGTGTGTGTGTATGTGTGTGTGGAGGAGTGTGTGTGTGTGTTTGGAGGAGTGTGTGTGTGTGTGTGGAGGAGTGTGTGTTTGTAGAGCAGAGTTTGGAGGAGAATGTGTGTGTGTGTTCGTGTGGAGGAGAGTGTGTGTGTGTGTGTGTGGAGGAATGTGTGTGTGGAGGAGTGTGTGTGTGTGTGTGGAGGAGTGTGTGTGTGTGTGTGTGTCTGGAGGAGTGTGTGTGTCTGTGTGTCTGGAGGAGTGTGTGTGTGTGTGTGTGTGTGTGGAGGAGTGAGTGTGTGTGTGTCTGGAGGAGTGTGTGTG